>CATKHJ010615286.1:0-50453 GCA_949750685.1 Vernicia montana
AAATTAAATTTTAAATTATAATCCTACTAACATTTTATTTTAAGAAAAAATTTTAAATTGTGCTCATTGAAAATATTTTTTAATTATATATTTTACTAAAATATCTTAATAAATCATATATATTTTTTAAAATTGAATAAATTGTAGGATTAAAAATAACAAGTAAATAATCAAATAATCATATGCATATTGTTATAAAAAAAAAATAATATTTTTGAAATTATTACATTATTTTTAAAGTATATTGAGAAGTATTAGCATTTTCATTTTTTTTTATTTGGTTAATTAACTTTCTTGATAATAAAAAAAAGTTTGCTTTCAAAATAAAAATTAAATAAAATATAAAAAATAAAAGAAAATTTATTTTATAACATGTAAAAGTGAAAATTTTTATTATGATATTTTCTTATGTAAAAAAATTATATATTTATTAAATATAGTTTTTAGTATCATATTTTTCTAAAATGTAAAAAATATAGACAACAATATTACTATGTATTAAAAGTAATAATAATAATAATGAAATATATAAGAAAATGAAAATTAAGTTTTTTTTTTATAGTAAATATTATTTTCTTATAAGAATTATTAACTTAAATGGTATAAGAGTATTTTAGTTAAGTTTGATAATGAAAAAACTAATAAAAATGCTAGAAACTAAAAAGGGAGTGTAACTATGGCTTTCCAAACTAATTTATTTGTTTTACTTTGACATGAAGACTGCAAGGAAAGGCCATCATGCAATCCCTTCAACTGTATGTATTTGCGCCATTGAGCTCTGAGTTATATATCAAAGGTGAGTAAACCTCTATATATATATATATATATATATTTTAATTTCTTCCTCTTTTTCTTCCACTTAATTATATATATATAAATTCGCATATTTTTGAACAAAATATATTGAATATTGAAATGTTGATTCATATAGAATTGAAGGTGGATAAACATTCTGTCGGAGGGCTTGGAGGATTAATTAGGAGAACTAAAGGGGCTGTGGCTATTCGCATCAACTACAAAGGAATTACAATGGTGTTCATCTCTTGTCATCTTTCTGGTAATTAAATCTCATTGAACTTTGTATATATATATATATATTTTTAGCAGTGGGAGAAGATCATCATCTAACATTGAGTTGGCTTAGTAATAATGGAGTTATTAGTAGAATTCAGAATTCACGAGTTATTTGAATCTCCAGTCAGAGTTCATTTAATAAAAGAAAATAACATAATCTTATCACTAAAATCGATTTCAATACTCACACTTCATAAAACGTTTATTATATATATATTTCAAAATTAGCATTTTTTTTTATATTCATTAATTTGTGAAATATAAATTTTTCTCTTAATTATCCAAAAAGAAATATAATTTTACTGTGCAATTGTATGCAAGCAGCTCATGCTCGCAATGTGGAAGAGAGAAATTTGCAGTGCAGACACATATCACACAACCTTTTCTCCAAGAACTGGAACCCTTATGCTGGACCTGCCCAGATCACCATATGGTTGGGAGATCTCAACTACAGGATTCAAGGCATTGATAATTATCCAGCAAGAAAGTTAATACAGAAAGATCTTCACACAGTGAGTTTACTATATATGTATATATATATACCTTTTATATATGCCTAATTAAGTAATTATTTCGTAATTAATTAATAAATTAATCATATTTTGTTTATGATTATCACAGCTACTCACCAGCAAAGATCAGCTTTTACAAGAAGCAGAAAGAGGACAGGTCTTCAACGGATTTTGCGAAGGGATATTGACTTTTAAACCAACATACAAATACAATGTTGGAAGCAGCATCTACGATACAAGTCACAAGGTAACTATCTTATCCTTTTCCTTCAATATTTTAATTTTAAACACTTGTTTATTATATATTGTAT
The DNA here is from genome assembly GCA_949750685.1 of Vernicia montana. Taxonomy (NCBI): domain Eukaryota; kingdom Viridiplantae; phylum Streptophyta; class Magnoliopsida; order Malpighiales; family Euphorbiaceae; genus Vernicia; species Vernicia montana. The sequence continues at coordinate 1,898 of CATKHJ010615286.1, forward strand.
TATCATAAGAATAATAATTGTATCGATGATTTTACAGGTGCGAGTCCCGTCATGGACAGATCGGATATTGTTCAAGATAGAAGACGCGGACAAAATTAATGCAAGTTTACATTGTTACGATTCAATTGACAGTATTTACAGCTCAGATCATAAACCAGTGAAAGCTCACCTCTGCTTAAATATTGTTGATGAACAAGCAAAACCTGCTATTGGAAATTAACAAGTATAGACTCTAGAGTATACATATACATATTGTCAGTATCACATATTAATTAATTTAGAATCGTTTTTACAAAAAAATATAACCTTTTTTTTTTTTTTTTTTTTTTGTGATAAAAATTACATTAGTGTATTGTGCATTGTATTGTCTAACTAGCTAATGTGACCTCTAGCAAAAAAAAAAAAAAAAAAAAAAACTAGCTAATGTGACCTAATCTTTCTTTTATGTAGATATTATATATGAAAAAAAAAATGAAAAATTTGTAATTTACAACTTATGAAATGATGATCGTTGATTAACTATTGGCAGGATTATTAAAGAAAAAATGAATTAAATAATTAAAAATCTAAGAGCTATATAATTCAATTTAAGACTATAAAAAATGTATATTTTGTGTCAAATAATCAGATTATGTTTAATTTGCTTGTTCCTGTTTTTTTTTTTTTGGGTAAAGATAGTTAGGATTAGTTATTTTCATACCTACTGCGAGTAGGATAGAAATTCCTGGTACGATATAATCAAAAGTGTTTAGTTGTGTTTAGGTGTTGGTGATGGGAAAATCAAAGAGCTATTTCAACTTGATAGTCGGTGCTTCAATTTGAAATTATTGATCAATTACAGATATATTTGACATTCATGTTGAAATTATTTTTCAAAAGAATATCAATTTTTTTTAGATAAAATTAAATATTTATGAATTGGTAAAATATAACAATATATAATTATAATACCTTACAATATTATAAAATTAATATTAAAACAAATTAGTAATACAAATAATGATAGCAACAATATCAGTTGGTTTAAAAGATTATATCGTACTTTTTTATTGGTTTTTTTGCGAATTCGATATAGATATCAACAAAGGTAGATTCGATGCCAATAGTAAGACTTATAATTATGATTGAATTATCGACTGAATAATAAACCAATAGAAAAAGAAAAATTGACCATGAAGAGAATAAAGAAACAAATGAACAAACCACCAATATGGGAATAAATATAAAAGAAAATCAGATATGTTCAAAACAAGAAAAATTTCGAACATTATTGAATAGAAAAAATAAAAATAGAAGAGAATGTTCCACCATCTTTGTAGGTCTAAAAAGATCGACGGTAGCTCGAAAAAATAAGAAAAGGGATAAAATTTTATAGAGTTTCTCTCTTAAAAACCCTACAAAAAAGGCAAAAAAAAAAATATCATTTTAAATATTATTGATAAAAGCAATTTTTGATGTTCATTTTAACTGTTTTGAAATTTTTATAAGTAAAAAACACAAAATTTATTTTAATTAAAAATAAATTTTAATAATCTCTTAGTTAATATTTTTAACAAAATATTTTTTTCAATAACTGTTTAAATAATAATGCTAAACAGATCTTAGACGCATCTCCAAAAAGGCAATGCTTTCAAAGATGTCTTGAGTTTCATCAAAGCTATCCTAAGCTTGCGGACATTGACTTTGTTTGCCACCATCAAGACAATTCAAATTGGATTGTCTTCACTGGGTTGGTAGAATATATGGATTCCTCTATTCTTCGTTGATTCGAGAGCTATTGTTCTAGACTCTCTAAGATTATGCTTGCAGTTTAAGATATTTATTTTTTAAGTAGGCGCTCGGGGGGTTTGATGAATCATAATTTTATAATTTCCAAAACTATATATTCCATATAAAATTAAAGTGCTTATTAGGGTTTTATTTTAAAATTTATATCTATGGGTGAACATGATTTAGGTAAAGTTAGGAATTTAAAAATTTTCGTATCAAACTGAAATTTAAGGAATTTAATTATTGAATAACTAGTCTCGTTTATTTAGAAAAAATATTCATATTAAATTATTCCGATAATTTAGTATGATATGATTCAAAAATTTGGATATTCGATTTCAATCTGGATCTGATTCAGTTTGGTTTGATTCTCGATACAAATACATGTATAAGTAATAATATATATATTATATATTAGAAATTTTAATGAAATATTTTCATTTATTAAAAATAACTATAACAATTATTTTTCAATAATTAACCTATTTTATTTAGTTGCACTAAATTTGTTTATGCATTGCACTTTTAAAATATCATAATACCAATATTATATTTTATTAGTAAATAAATATATTTAAATATTGTTTATTTAATATAGTAGTCTAAGAAGTATTGACTAACCATACAAAACAACTAACTATATTTGAATACTAATTTATGTAATCTGATTTATTTTTATATTTGAAAAGAATATTTATTTTAAATATATTATAAGTTCTAAAATAATTTATAATACTATTTCAATATACCATACATACACAATACAATGGAAAAAAAAAAAGTAAATATATTTTTTAATTATATTGTTTTATTGGACATTTTTTGAAACATATTTTTCAAAAATGATTTGCTCTTCAAATTTTATTTTAATTTTTTGGCTCCTCATAACATTTTATTTATTTTGCTATTTTTAAAGTCAAATTTAAAATATCATAAATTTAAATGGCTTTCCAATCACCTTATTTTGATGTTAATTATTTTTTTAATAATAATTCAAACATTAATATCAAATAAATCCACATTATATATATTGATTGTAGTAGTAATATTATAAATAAAATGACCTATCATAATAATATTAATAGTAGGGTCAATGTTTATGGTAGTTATATAAGTCTAATGTAACCAGTTACCTACCAAATTGGTATTTGGAAGAAGAAAAAAAACCCTACTAAACTGGTTAGTAAAAACTAATCTAATGGCTAAAATTCTTTTATTATGAGATCTAATAGTGAATTTAGCTGGCTTATCCATATACACGGAGCACCATGAAATGACCCTTGACTACTATTGGTTAACTTGCCGACCAAAGGACATTGAAAAAAAAATAATAATAATTGGTATTTATATTTTAATAAGAGAAAAAAAGGATAATGCTGGGCTCACAATTGGACTCGTGCAATGTATTTATAATATTTTATGAAAAATAATATACAAAACTCTATTTAAAATTTTTTTTTTACCTACACTATAAATATATTTTTACTTCATATACTTAAACAATATATAAATGAGATTTATTTATAATTTATTAATCATTAATTAAAATTTTAATTTAATAAAATATTTATTTAGTGTAGTAATTGATTAAAAAATATTATTATAATTATTATACAAACTAAAAAAAATTAAACATATGGGGTTTAAAAAAAAAAAAAAAAAAAAAAAAAGACTTCCCATTATAATTATAATCTGATTCTAATTGTCTACACTGCTTTTCCGTTGACGTTTGAAATTTCAACTAAGCCCACGTGTGACGCGCTTATGCTTCAAGCCTTCAACTAATCTAAACCCAACTACTACAAATTACTACAATACTTTAACAAATCAAAAAGAAAGTAAAAAATAAAAAATATACTACTAAAATATATATATATATATATATATATATAATTTTTTTTTTATAAATTTTTAATAAAAAGAGAAACTGCAAAGAGAAAACTTTACGTTGGTCGCTGTACGCATCTCCTCTGAAAGAACCTTCTTTGGAGGGGAGGGGAGGGGAGGGGAGGGGAGGGGACCGGACCCCACATGCCTACCCAACCAAATTGGGTTTTGATGATCCTTCGTCAAACCCTTTTTGGTTTATAACAAAAATCTGTTAATCTTAAACCTTTTTACGTTTATATATTTGTCCAAATTTGACTTTGAATTTGCGTACATTTCAAGCACTCCTACCTACATTCTTAGCGTATTTGTCTTTCGTTTCTTCTCATTTTTCCCTCTTACGCGTCAATTCTCTAATCCGATTATATTCTTTCTTTCTTTTTTTTTTTGGATATTGCAATTTTTTTTTAATTATAGAATAGATTGTTCATTTACATACACAAAAAAGATTTAGAAAAAGATTAATGGGTGTTGCCAAGAAAGATTATCTTTTGTTTATCAGATTGTAAAATTTGTGCCTTTTTTAGCTGATTGGGATCTAATCTGATCTGGGTTTCTCCTGCTTCCACCATTTCTTGCAGATTGTTCTTGATTTGTTATAGGTGAGTTACGCTTTCACTGTTTGATTATTTACTTTTTTTTCTTGCTCTTTTGGATTCCGAAATCAAAATGTTACATTTCGTCAATTTGATTGCATTATTGAGCTGAAACAATCTCTCTCTGTGTGTGGTATATTGACTTGAGCTGGTTACAAGTTCTGATATTCAGTTAAGACATTGAGCTTGCTATATTGTGCATCCGTGTGTTCCAATGATTGTTAGGGAAATGCGATAGAGTTGTATAATTAACCATCCTAGCATATAAAACACTCAAATCATTGGATTGCAGAGACACTTGGATGCCTAGGTTATATACTTGCATTTCTACTGTTTATTTGTGGATTGCTTTCTTCTCCATTCAGTTCCTTTTAAACTAGATTCCACGACATTCTCCTTAATTCTATCATTTATCATGTAAATTTTGTTTTGTAACTTTCATTTTGAGTTGGAAACTGCTTGCAAATCTATGCTTTGATTTATTCTTTCAGAATATCATATTCCTTCCTTCTTCTCTTCAACTATTAATCATTCTCGCATGTAACATGAAAAACAAATATTAATACTCCGTGTCACTTTGGCTGAGATAATTCTATGAATGGCTTATCTTTCAGGCAAGAACTTCATCAACTATGAGCAAATGGTTTAGCAAAATTTTTAAAGGCTCTGGCCATAATATTTCAGAAGGCCATTACCGCGGGAATTATGGAGAGGATCCTAATTACTACGCACCATCTACTTCTGGGGTATTTGCCAATATCTCTTCTTTGCCATTGAACCTTTTATATATCCATTTGTGTAGTTGGTTTAAGATTGTAAGGCTACAACATGCTCCGAGTCATTCCTCTTTTGCATTTAGTTTTAGAAGTCAAATTACAAAATTTAGGAAATGCATCCCTTATGTTGAAAGCTTGTAACTTTGACAGTTGTTAGTTAGAGCATCTCAAATACCTTGGTTGAAGATTTTGTCCCAGTTAAATGATTCCTAATTTACTCTCCTTCCTTTGACATTTTTCTTAGTTTGGATCTTCAATGTAGGTTGCATGGTCAGAGCAGGAGAATGAAGATATTAATCGTGCTATTGCACTGTCCCTCTTAGAGGAAAATCAAAATGGAAAAAATGTGATTGGTAAGTAATATGGCTATTAGATGGCATTCTCATTTAGCTATAGGCATATATGTATTGCTGCTTGTCTTTCTTCTTGAACCATTGCATCATCTTGTGCATGTGTGTTTTCAAAATCTTTGCTTGATATTATAGATTTCTTGTCAATATCAGAGAAACAGAATGTGATCACTGATGAGCAAATGTGATTGGTTACTGCTATGGGTATGAGATGCTATCATGGATACTCTAGTTATTGTGTATTGCTGCTTGTCATTGTGCTTAAACAATTGCATCTTTTTGTGTGCAACTGTGTTCTTTTCCAAAATCTTTATCTGAAATTCTAGATTTCTTATCAGTCTTAAAGAAATACTGTATGATTTGCTAATGATGAATGCTGATATGGTGATGCTTTGATTTAAATGGTACTGGATTGACTTTTATTGTTACTTTTTCTTAATTGAAAACACTATACTAGGGGAAATTCCTCGTGGGAAGATGCAATAGCTTACATGATAATTGGTTTTAAAGCTCCACCTTAGGGCACCATGCTTCAGTGACTAGCTCTCTTTCCAAAATAAGACCTATTGCATATCCTTGACATATGTGATAAGCTATCTTTGATTTCAAATCAAATTACCACTTGTCTGGTTTTTCTTTAGTTGTTGATTCACACAATATTTCTTTTGTTATAGGGTTTGTAATGGACATGCTAGAACTTCAATTCAATTATTGATGTCAATCTATGTTGATATAAAGCAATCAAAATGATTATAATGTCTTAATTGGTTTTCTTTAACAGTAACATAGGAGGACTACTGTATCTTTAATTTTGCATATTGTGTGTAGAATTCAAATATAATGTGAAAACAATTCTTCCAGCAATCAGGTATTCGAAAGAGGCACGCTAAAGATTATTGCCCATAAGGGGAAAAAATCAGTGATACTTGTGTTGTCATGTATGCATTTTGTTTGGTGTTCATCTCCTAGCTTCCTTTTCTGCAATAAGTTATATTGGTTCTTTGATATGTTAAGAAATTGATATATTGGTTCTTTCCAGGTGTTTTGAATGGTGTTTACCTAATTATTTGCTAGTAAAATGATTGAGCCTTTAGCTTCTTTTTATGACATTATTTATATTTTGCAAATCTGTGTCTCTCATGATCTATAGTGCTACAATTTAAACTATAGCTATTAAGTTTATTGATTACTTGATAGGTAATGAGACTCAGCTGGAAGAAGATGAACAACTTGCTAGAGCTTTACAAGAGAGTTTGAATGTTGAGTCTCCTCCTCGATATGGATATGGATACGGAAATGGCAACGGCAATGCATATCATGGAAATGGCAATGTATATCATGGAAACGGCAATGCATATCAAGGAAATGTCTATCAACCCATCCCAGTCCAATTTCCAATGGGGTATAGGTATCTCAGTTGTATTGCTGATTAATTTTCTTTAATTTGTTGTTGATTTGTTAACCATGCTTTATTTTTAATTTATTCTTCAATTATTTATTGAGGCATACATGTTAGAATGATCTTTGAAAACAAACGAAAGTATATAGGTCATTCATCATTCTGTCCCCCACCTCCTTTTTGGAGAATGGAACAAATCTACACCTTTGTTTTTACATTTTGTTAATTTATGCATTCCAAATCCTTTGATCTGATTCGAGGCCTTGAAAGTGTTTGCGTGGTGATGTTATTTTTTTAACATGACCATAGTTTGATATCTTAATTCTCAAAGACTTTTGAGAATGACATCATTGATTGGATAATCTTTCTAAGATGCATCAATTGAATTGGCTTGTGGAGCTTACGGCTATAAAGGAACTGAGCGAGCAGGGATTTGGCCTGTTTCATATTAAAATTCTTGGGGTTTGAGCTCCATGCAAGGTCAACTTGAATTTCTTTAGCTTATGTATGTTGGTATAAGTTAAAAAATTACCAAGCTGAGTTTTGAGATTTTTATCAAATACACAAGAGTAAAAAGATACATTCCACAAAAGCAAACATGTTTTCTTATTTTAATTTGCATTCAATATGAGATTGAGAATATAGCAAAGTTAAGTGATATAGGTGATATAGAAAAGAACACACTATAACATGGTTGAACTAATATTTAAATTAACCAAATAGCGCACTTTTTTAGAAGTTTATTCTCAAACTTGTTCACTAGTGTCATTGAGCTGATAAGGGAGTTCCAATATCCAAGGCTTCCCATGTTCTGGACTTATTTATTAAATAAGTTCAAAGAAATCAAGTTTGAATTTGTTTGTTACTATTGATAATGGAACACCATCTTGTACTGGTTTTGACGCTTTCCTTCTCTTTCCTAATAATATTATCTTCAGTTACTATGCTGGTATAAGCAAAAAAGATGACCCAAGAATGCCTTTATTTTGGCCAGGATTTGTGCTGGTTGCAATACTGAAATTGGTCATGGAAGATTTTTAAATTGCCTCGATGCATTTTGGCATCCAGAATGTTTCCGGTGTCATGCCTGCAATCTACCAATTTCTGATTATGAGGTGCAAACTATACTCTTAATTATGCCAATAATGTAGTTTATGGCTGATTCTGTCCAATTCTATTATTAGTTGTTTCACTAGAATTATTGTTTCAATGGAGTACAGTGGCTAACTTTACATTTCTTTTTCTTGTATAGTTCTCTATGTCTGGGAATTATCGCTATCATAAATCTTGCTACAAGGAGCGGTACCATCCAAAATGTGATGTTTGCAAGTATTTTGTAAGTATCTCTCCTGTAAGCAGAAAATCCTTTATTGGTTCTAATCTTGTATAAGTTGTTTGTGTCTGGCCAAGATTAACAAAGAATGCTTTTTATGAATTTATAACCATATAAAATAAGGTACAGAAATTATAACCATATAAAATAAGGTACAGAAATTATACTTTAATTGGAATGGTAAAATTTCAGTAAAATTGACTTCCAAAAATTTACAACTACTTTTCACGGGTGCCAACTGACCAGCTTATGCAATAGTACCGTATCCATGCATGCTCATTCATTATAGTATCTGTTTGTTCATTCTTTTTTTCTTTTCACCATCTAAATATATCCATACATTCTTATAGTGATGCTTGCTTGGATGAGGCATTGGGTCATTAGGGGTGCACCAAGTGCTGCTAGCATACTTTGTGATGGGATTGTGATGTTTGGACATCTAAGGGCTTCTTTGGCTTAGCATGTGCCAAACTCCTAGACCCAAAACAGAGCTTGTGGCAATAGTCTGTTTCTGAGCTTTTAAGTGTCATTTTTTGCACTGTTTTCAAATTGTGCTACCAAACTTACTCTAGGATGGAGACAGAGAAAAAGAGAAATTATAGACTGAGGAGCCATCTTTGTGCACATCATGTTAAACTTTGCTATGAAATGTCATGTCTCTAAATTTGAAATAAAGACATGTAACTTCGTTGTTATTTCAAGTTCAATTATATCACTCATCTTCAGTCGTTGGCTTCTTTTGATTATATACCTTTCGACAGATTCCAACAAACCCTGCTGGTCTTATTGAATATAGGGCACATCCCTTTTGGAACCAGAAATACTGCCCATCTCATGAACATGATGGTACTCCTAGGTGCTGCAGTTGTGAACGAATGGAGGTTAGTCAAATGAGTTATTTATGCAAGCATAGATAGTCTCTTGAAGCTTTTCAGGGAAAATCTTGGTAATCTGGTTTTCTAACAAAAAGTTGTGATATATCGTCTCAACACATGCAGCCACGAGACACAGGATATATTGCACTTAATGATGGTCGGAAGCTCTGCCTAGAGTGCCTGGACTCTGCAGTCATGGACAATAATGAGTGCCAACCCCTATATCTTGACATACAAGAATTTTATGAAAGTTTGAATATGAGAGTGGAGCAGCAAGTCCCGTTACTCTTGGTTGAGAGACAAGCACTAAACGAAGCCAGAGAGGGGGAAAAGAATGTAAGTCAAAATGTGTCAAGAACATCTTATATTGCTATGATAAAACAATTTTGCTCGTTCTTAATTGGCTTATTAGACATTGACCAAAAACCTGTGGTCATTTGCATCAGATACCTGTTTGAGCACTTAAAATTCCGCCACCTTTAATTACTTAGAAAAATTTTAAAAATCTAGTGAATTATGAATTAAAAAAAAAAAAAAAAAAACCCGTAAAATTGAAGCTTTTTCAAAGTTACGACTTTCTTTGGATATCTATCTTCTACATATATTACACAATCAAACAATATTTAATGATCTTTTGGCTAAACCATTAAAAATAGCTGTTGCTTTAAGGTTGGTAGACATCCATTGCACCACAGGAGTGTTTGTGGGTTGAACCCTGTTTGCAGCAGCAGGATATATCAAAATATTTCTTTTTTAAATAAAAATAAAAACACAGATATCCTGTGTCGAGATCTCAGAGAATTATCATTTCCAACATGATTGAACAAATGAAGAAATTGGGATGTCTCTTTGTCCGTACTTTCAACCTTTTGTGATTGGAATTTGAAAGTTCTTCTTGGACAGGGCCACTATCACATGCCAGAAACGAGAGGACTTTGCCTCTCTGAGGAGCAAACGGTCAGCAGGGTAAGAGATTTTCTAAATCTTCCTTTTGCATTTTGTGGTTGACTGGTTGAATATTTTTCAGATATCTCTTTACTAGCCGGAAATTTATATTACAATGGCCATCCTTGACCAGGTATTAAGGAGGCCAAGGTTTGGGACAGGAAACCGAGCCACAGGCATGGTAACAGAGCCTTACAAATTGACACGCCGTTGTGAGGTGACCGCAATTCTCATTTTGTTTGGCCTCCCAAGGTATATTTTCGGTCTCTGCTGTTATACTTTTACTAGGGGGCCAGAGGGTCTTGTCAAGAAGTAGATAATTGAAATAATTTACAACTGGTTATGACAGAAAGCACGATAATGAAATCAAATAGAAGAGGAAATGAAACTACTTCATACTGAAAATTGCTGTAACTTTTATCCTTAAAATGGCTCCAAAAATAGCAGGAATTACAGTGAAAAATATTTATTTCGAGGTAAAAATGCAGAGAAATTATTCCTAAACAGACAACTATTTGGAAATGGAAAATGACAACTTTTGTTCCACTGACAACTTTTGTTCCACAAGTGTCGTGTAATAACTTCAGGAACATATTGTTGTATCCCCTGAATATTAACTCGAAGAGATCGGGTTGGGGAAGTAAAGAAAATAAACATCTTCTTTTATGATGTGAGAGGAAGTTGAGACAGCTTATCATCATAATAGCATCAGCTCTATCAGTGCATTTCTTTAAGGGGAAAATATACTAAAATACCATATGGTTTGATTCTTATTTTAAATGGAGACTGGTTTTTTTTGGTGACACTTTAGTATCTTGAGCTTAATGTCATTTGACACATTAGTGCCAATTTATGTAACGCCGTTAAAATTGCTGACATAGAAAATAAATAATAATATTGCTTTTCCTTTGTGACACCCACGTGTAATAACATAAAAAAATGAAAAAAAAAAATTGAGACAGCATAGGTAGTAGGTAGGGACTATATTAGCTTGGGTACTGTAACTTAAACAAGAGGAAAAAACTCATTTCGTCTTTCTGTGGAACTCAGTCGAAGCAAACAAGCTTCACAGAAGAAGAATGGGCAGTTCTGGAAAATTACTAAATCTTGAATTGTTTATAAGAATTTGAAGCTTCTAAAGATAGAATGCATTTATACTATTGGATAAAGGCATTGATTCTTGTCTATTGGGCTATCAATTACGGAATATAGAGACCAATCTTAGCATAAATTCTTTGAAAAGGCTCCACTTAAAGAGCGTCGGAAAATCACCCAAATCCCATTTCATTTGAAATTAATGACTATTTTTAAAGCATAATCCATGAATCCCAGAAATCCCATCTCAATAGTCTTGCAAAATTTCGTGTTTTTGACCCAATATACTGTAAATTAACCCACATTGAATTGCGAGTGTTAGTGTATAAGTAACTACATAGTATATCAGATCTCAAAAATGGTGATGACCCACATAGCATAACTAAGAAAATAACAGGGAAAAGAGAAAAAAGGTATTGAAACTGAAAAGGGAAATCTAATTGTTGTATGAGATTGAAAGAGAGAATGTGAATTAGGAAATAGACATGTAAATTGTAAAGAAGCAGAAGAAACGTACCATCTTCTTCAACTATGGCAGTAGCAAATAGAGCGAAGAAAATAATTGATGAATCTTTATGTGAAAACGCTCCGTTTCAATTTTTTTTTTCATTTTTTATGTTATTACACGTGGGTGCCACATAGGAAAAGCAATATTATTATTTATTTTCCACGTCAGTAATTTTAACGACGTTATGTAAATTGACACTAATGTGTCAAACGGCGTTAAACTCAAGGTACTAAAGTATCACGAAAAAAACCAAAGCCCCCATTTATAATATAAGCGTCAAACCATAAGGTATTTTAGTGTACTTTTCCCTTTCTTTAATTTGTAGAATATTTGGTGGCAGATATGGATGTTTACTGTTTACTATTGGATATGTTACTGGCTAGATGTTTGATGCATTGCTGGATATCTCTTTTCATGTAGGTTGCTTACTGGGTCAATCCTGGCTCATGAGATGATGCATGCATGGATGCGACTTAGAGGTGCATCTTTATTTGTCTTTCTTAACATTCACATAGTAATTTCAACTAGTGACCTTTGTGTTATGATTCTGGTGATGGCTTTATATTAATATCAATTTGCAAAACACAAATGTTAATTTACACAAAACCCAATAATTTCATTTCTGCAATGGCTTCATGCACTGTATTTAGGGTACATCTCTCTAGAGATGCTGACACATCCTTTATTTCTGCAAGGTTTCCAACATCTCAGTCAAGATGTTGAAGAGGGCATTTGTCAGGTGCTTGCACACATGTGGTTAGAAAGACAACTTGGATCTGGTGCAGGCAGCAATGTTGCATCATCCTCTGCTTCCCAAGCTTCAAAACGGGGTACAGGATCTCCATTTGAGAAGAAGCTTGGGGAATTTTTCAAGCATCAGATTGAATCAGACACTTCTCCAGTATATGGAGATGGATTCAGAATTGGCCACCGAGCAGTGCAAAAATATGGCCTTGAAACGACACTTGACCATATTAAAATGGCAGGGAGATTTCCATATTGAAGTCCTGAATCTTGAATTCTTACCACGGTTTTTCTTTATTTACACAGTTAAAAAGCTTTGGTCTTTTCCTATATGACCTCAAGGCCAAAGCACACTGCACATAGGAATTGATTTTTAGAGGGTAGTTTTCAGGGGTTCTGATTTTTTCTCTGCTTTTTTTTTCGGTCTCATGGCTATGATGCCATTGAATAGGTATTTTTTGGTAAATTTTATCATTTAATGAGAAATTTTTATTCTTTGATTCCAGACTCATGTCTTTCTATTCTGATATGAGAAGCTCACTTCTTTAACATCTAGTTTAGGCATTCAGTGCTAAATAATAAACATTCTACCCTTTCCGTACCCATAGAAGCTTGAATACTGTACACAAATTTTATAATTGATTTTATAGATTACATAAAATTCTCTAAAGTAGTGGAAATCTGAATTTTGGTTTTGATATATTTACAAATAACTGCTACTTCGAAATAGCTTCACATCTCCAATTAGTTTATGAACACCATAGTGGGACTGCTACTTCAATAGAGTCAACTTTCAAAGATTCTGATTTCTCCAAATCTGCCTGAATTTTCAACAGAGTTGATACTACTTCTCCCATGCCTGGTCTCCTTGCTGGTTCCCTTGTCAAGCAGGCTAAGCTTACTCTAGCCAGGCATAGAGCCAGTTTAATCTCATGACTTCCAGTTGAACTAAGATCAATGAAGAAACCCAACTCAGCTTCTGCATTTTCCTTCTCCATGACAGAAACTATCGCTGTTGAAAGCAGTGTTTCCCTTCCATCCTGTATAAAAACAGCATCTTTTCCTGTGATCAGTTCCAGGAGCACGACCCCAAAAGCATAGACATCAATTTTGGGAGTCACTTGTCCTGCCTGCACATACTCAGGCGCCATGTACCCTCTAGTCCCCTCAACATGTTTGGTCAGGGCAGCATTTGTTGTTCCTTTTGCTGCTGCTCTTGCAATACTGAAATTAGCAATCTTGGCCCTTAGATTGCTGTCTAATAGAATGTTGCTGGTCTTGATGTAGTTGTGTACACAGGCTGGTTCAGTAAAGCTGTGAAGATAGTAAAGTCCATTAGCAACATCCAGAGCAATCTGAATCCTCTTACTCCATATTTCAATATCTTGAAACCTTTTGTCCGACAGCCATTCTCGTAGAGAACCATTTTTCATGTACTCAAAAACAAGATAGAAACAGCCCAGATTCTCGCAAACACCATGAAGCTTGATCAAATTAAAGTGGTTGAGCCTTTTCAAAATGTTGACTTCCTTAGATACATCTCTACTCATTTTCTTAACAGCTAAAATCTCCCCATCAAACTCCCCCCAGTACACAGAACCCTTTATTCTGTTTTTGGAACTGAAATTTTCAGTAGCTTTTTTCACCTCCTTAACTCCAAAAACTTTCAGGACTTGCTCCACGCTTGCAATCTCAACACGCAGATCTTCTGGAAATGTCTGTTTTAGTTCAAGCCTATTATCAGTAACCTTTTCTCTTATCTCTTTATAAAGATAAAAGAGAATAACTAAAATGAAACTGAGGACAAGCAAAGAACAAGCTGCTGCAATCCCAACCCATTCATAAATTTTACTCTTGGAATTTCTATTTTCAGGACTAGAAGGCAAAGAAGGTGAAAGCTTTGGTGGGTCTTTGTGAACTATGGTCTTTGAACTCGTAGGTTTAGTTGGCAGAGGTATCAGAATTGTTGTATCTGGATAAATAGTTGGATTTTCTTGCAAACCATTTGCATCAATTATACTCTTTATACTTACATTGAATCTTCTAGCAATAATTCCAATGGTATCTCCAGAGCTAATAGGATAAGTAAGTAGATACTTAATACCACTATTAACTTGACTTACAGTAGAACAAGCACATCGGAGCGGTACTTGCAATTCTATACCAAGCCCCAAATCAAGTTCACCATATGTATTTGCTCTCTTTAGAGAAGCACAAGTAGACAATCCCTCATAAATTTGACTTGCTATAATATAATAAGTCCAATTGTCATTAGAGGCATGAAATGTAGTGTTGGCCTGGTAGTATTGGCCTAAACAAGAGCAATATACAGGAAGTATTACCTCTTTATTGGCAGGGAATTTTGATAGTCTTGTAACATTATTGATTCTTGTTAGCTCTTCTTGATTTGAGGAAGCGAGGGATGATATAATAGGAACCGAGTCAAAAGAAGGTTGAGATTTGAAGATAAGAAAGGCATCACAAGAATTGTTTTTGCCATTGCAAGTGTAAAGAAATGCAGGGGATGGCCCTGTTTCATCACTGCTATCACAGTCTAAAGCTGAATTTGCTGAGTAATTCTGTTGAGCAAAACTGCAAGAAATGAATAAGCTTAGTATGAGTAAGTTAAGTAACAAGTTATCCATGGTGGATGGATGATGTTAAACACAAAAATGAGTAATGGGTAGACAAGAATTTTAAGATTTGAAAATGATAATGAAGATGGGTTTAGCAAACTAAACGCGTTTAAGGATTATAAAAACCTGCAAATAATTAAACAGTTTCATTGAATTATTGGCCCAAAAATTAGGTCCCTAACGCGTAATTTGTCTTAATAGAAATAGCTGCATTAATTTATTATACAGATTGACTTGACCCAGTTTTTGTGCTAATAATAATAATGCTGTTATTATGGAGACAATAAAATTATTTGAGTCAGATTATAAGTAATAAATAATAATAATAATAATGATAAAAGTTTGTTTGAAGTTGATTGGTATGACCTTAGGTCTGATGCTATATGCATATTAGTCCTACACCGGCCTGTCCAATGCCCAATTTTTCTACTCTTTTAAAAAATATATACGTAAAAATTGTGAATATTCCACTGCCAAATGCTAAATCATATTACAACATTCTTATTTTCACATGCAGTTGAGGTTGAATAACATTAAATAATCATTATATATATATATATATATATATATATAGGTATTTTAATTAAAAAAATAAATTTAATCTCTCTGTCATCATCATAAATTCTATGTGAATGACTCAAATTACAAAGACCAATAATGTACACGAAATTTCATACTCCAGTTCTTTTTAACAGGTAAAAATATATATATATTTTTTTATACTTATTAATAGAAATGACAATAGGATAAGGTAAAATAGATTTTGAGATTTTCATCCCCGCTTTATAAACGATCAGAGTGAAAACGAAGTGAAAACGAAGATCCTCATTTATATTTTTATAATTTTATTAATGTTAAAATTTCAAAATTTATATATTTTTATAAAATATTATACATATTTATGTTAAGTTTTATATATTATTAATTAATATTTAAAAATAATAATATAATTAAATATTCAATAATATAATTTTAAAGAAAATTAATAATATATATATATATATATATATATATGACTGTCCCCACAAATTTGAAGCTCGAAAAACCAGTGCAGCTAGTCCAAACTGTCATAGTTACCTGTCTGGCTAGCTGGTTGATTTGTTCCTGGTGACTGGTGAGAATTAGTCAAATCTTCTAGTGAGGAGATGGCACAGTCAATCTGTTAACCATTTGCAATTGTATGCTAGTCCCAGAGTCTAGATAACAAATTTGAGGTCAAATCTATTGATTCTCACAGATAACGTTAGAGATGGTGGGTCTACTATTTATGATATGGGCCTGAATTAGAAAACTTTTGGGCTCTCTACATCGGATTTTGAAACAGACACAAGGCCCACGATTTTGGGTTTTGCTGGACATCAAATATTCCAAAAGTAGACATCTTGTCGGTGGGTAATACTAGTTACGTTCATTCCTAATTAATTTCACAGACCAGTTACAATAACTTTACCAAGTCGGTTGTAATTATACACGACTGGTCTGCTTTACATATTAACTAGTTGAATGCCGTGCTATGATTTTATATTTAATTTATTATTTTAAATTTATAAATAAAAAATATATTCATATAATATGAGTATGAAACTTTACATTATATAATTTTATTTTGTATATTATTTCTAAATTTTCATATTTTAAAATTTCAAATATAACATAAAAAGAACTTGTATAAACTTAAAAAATAAAAATTTGAATTCCCATATATTTGCTTGTTGATAAATCATATTTTAAATTTATTTGTGTATAATTTATTTTTAAATTATAATTTATACTTTTTTTTTTCTCTTCATTTTCGTTAGAATCGTAAAACTACTAAAATAATAATATAGACTTTTTAATTTCTATAAAGAGAATAAAAAATTTTAATTTTAATTTCTAAATGTGTATGTACATCTTATAATATAATTATTTGAAATTCAAAAAATACCTTCATAAAAAAAATAAAAAGAGAAAATATTGAATAATAAGAACATTATAATATAAATGGAGACTTACCAAATGAAAGTGAAAAAATGAGGGAGACAAATATTGAGTTCTTGCCAAATGAAAGTGAAGAATGAGAAAATCAAAGATGAAGTTTCAATTTTATATCCCAAAAGTAAGCTCTAAAATTAAATTGAAGTAATTAGGATATTAATTAAGATGGATATATAACCAATTTGAATAATTTAAAATGACTAATTAAGGTGTATTTATGATCAATTTGAATATATTTAATATAATTAATTACAATATATTTGTAACATAAAATTTATAGCTTACTTGCCATTGAACCAATAGAAAAATAACATACGATAAATATATGACACGTCACAAAATTTAGAACATTCTAAACTTGTTATATATATATATATATATATATATTAGATTAATTCAATTAATTATCAATTAATAGAATTATTCTTGTGGTTTGGCTTTAGTGCTTTGTTGGTGTATTTGGAGGAACATAAATGATGTTGTCTGGAATGAAAAATTTGGATCAGTGAGCCAGATTCTCAATCTAGCAGGGAGGTTTCTGTTTGAATGGAAGGAAACTCGCAAAAAGTCTCACCAAGACGGTGGTCAACATGATGGGCAAGCAAATGGGACTCTGGTTTGGATAAGATTTGCTGATGGATGGCTTAAAGCTAATGTAGACGCGACTATTTTTGCTACTGCTAGCAAGGTGTCATATGGTTTTGTGGTTAGGGATCATAAGGGTGTTTTGTCTTATGCAAAGTGTGGCACAACTATGGGTAGTATGGTTCCCAAAGATGCCAAAGCGTTGGGGATGTGAGAGGTATTAAGTTGGTTGAAGGATATGCAGATCTCCAAGGTTATTGTTGAAACATATTCACTGTTGGTCTTCAATGGAATGCAAGGAAAAGCTCCAATTTGTTATTCTTTTGGTCTTATTATTGATGATTGTAGAGTTTTAGCTCAGTTTATTGTTGAGATTAGATTCTCTTTTGTCTGTCGATCTACGAATACTACTGTTCATTATCTTGCAAGGATAACAAGTTTTTTGTCAAGTTATAGGTAGCTCAGTCTATAATTGCCTTATGATTTATATTATAGGTAGGGATGACAATTTAGCTCACCCCATAGGGTACTTGTCCGCCCTGCCTATAATGGGACGGATATTACTCTCCTCGTTTATTAAATGGGATGGGATAGGTTTAAAATTTAAAACTCGAATCGGGTTTAAAGCAGGGCATGTAATGATATAATCCGCCCCGATTATATATATAATATTTTTATTTTTATTTTTTCAACTAATATATATGTGTATATATCATTTTTAATTTATAACTTATGTTTTTATATAAAAGATAAATTATATTGTATAAATATGTAGAAAATATATAAATGAATATATGTATATATGAAAAATTAATATTAAATAATTTTTTTAAAGAAAAAAGAAATAAATAAAATAAAAATAGGTATACTCGCCCCGCAGCGAGGCAAATATAAATAAATATTGGCGGGATAAATACGAATAATGTAAAATCCATCTTATATCTGTCTCGCTGCCATCCCTAATTATAAGTGTTAAACGACTGCTCGTGTATGAACAATAGATTTGCTCATTTTCCGAGCTGTTGAAAAACAACCGCAAATGTGCAAACCGATCGTTAGTCCATTGAGCGACATATTCATTTCGCTGCCTTAGGGCTTTTCACGCATTAAAGGATTGTTTGTGTATTTGGCCAAAAAAAAAAAAAAAAAAAAAAAAAGGACCATTTGCATATCTAGTGTTTTAAATAATGATTAATACGTTACGTATCGGCCGTTTCGTATAAATTTTTGAGGGGTTTGATACGCTATTTGGGCGTTACACATGTGCTAATATAATTAATCATGAATCAGTACTAAATTACTCAATACACATTGATACGGTCGTTATCAAGTGATACGGTTGTAACGTATCAATAAAAAAAAATTATCATTATTAAATTTTTAAAGTTTTTTTTTATTTTATTAATGTAAATTACGAATATATTGTTCAAAAAGATTATTATTTTATATTATTTTAAATTTTTTTCTATTTTATTAGTATAAATTATTGGTATATATTTTTTTAATTATTTATATAAGAGTTTTTTTTTAATGTATTTAGAATATTATTGATAATTTTTACAAAATTCATTTATTTGTAATAAATTTTTGTCCGTGGACATAAGTTATTGATTGAATTTTTCATTATGGTCATGTTTGTCTTGTATATTTATTTTCAAAAATTTAAATGATGGTATTGTAAAAATTCTTACAAGGTTATCATTAATATTGCCTTATTTGATTAGAATAGGGAGATTTTTTTTTATTACCTTATTCATATTGAATAACTTATTTTTTTTCCCTCATGAATTAATAAAATAAGATTAATTTATCAAAAAAAAATTATATTTTTAAAGTTAAAACAATATTTTATTAGGAATTTACGTAACTTAGGTGGTGTTTGATAACACCATTCAGCATTTAAAATTAAAATTTTCAGCACTTAATTATTTTAAATTTGTTTGATAACTATGTCTTAAAAATCTAAATTAAGTCAAAAACTACTTAAAATGATAAGTTAAAATTTTTAACTTAAAATTTTTACTGAATGCAATAAGTAATTAAATTTTTAAATATTTTTACTATTTAAAAATTATATCACTTATTTTATTCAGTACTTAAAATTCAGCACTTAATTTTCAATTTTACCAAATATCATCTTAATTATTGTTATTATACATTATTCATAAATATGTTATATAATTTGAGTTTTTAAAGTTTAGATTATACTTATTTAAGTGTTTATTAATTTAATGTATTATATTTTGAATGTTACAGTCTATTTCTTATTGATTTGGATTAATTTACTAATTATTTTTGAAAATTCACAATAAGAGCGGTCGATTTAATTCGATACCGTTATATTACGTAAAACCGTTATTTAAAATTCTGTGTGTACCTGCAATAAATTTATTCATTTTGTTACCCGATGTTAAACCATTGGACCTTTGGCCAAAAAAAAAAAAAAAAAAAATTGTCAAACCGACATATGATTAGTCGTCGGCCCATCAAAGGGCATTTTAAATTTATAAATAATTTTTTAAAAAATATTACATAACCTAACACTTTTATACTAATTTACTATCTCAATTTATTTTATTTATCACATTTCCTTTTTAAAAATATATTATATAAAATATTTTTCAATATAATAAAATAATAAATTGATATAAAAGTGTTGGGTTGTTTGGCATTACTCTATTTTTTTATATGAACATTTAATTATAAAATGATAAAACTTATTTGTTTATATTTCTCTCCTTTATATTTATTATTAATTTTTTATATAGCTTATAAAAAATAGTGTGCAGTATATATATATTTTTAATTTAAGGTGTTAGATTTTAAATTGCTTACTATAATTTATTTTCAGTAGTTTTTCCTTCATTTAAAATTTATTATTATAAATTGATTTCAAACAAAATAATTAAATCTATACAATATAAAATAAAAAATTAGTATTGCAATAAAATTTTGAAAAAACAATTATAGAAGTGCTATTGAAAGTGTTTTAGAAATTTACATAATAAAAAATACATTATAATCAACATAAAATCATTAAGTAATTTTTAAGAAAACACAGAGATGGGTCGTTCGGTTCTTGGTCCATAATAGCAGTCACCGTTGGGCTCTTCCTAAATTGTCGTTGCATCCATCAATCGATTTGTCGTTTAAAAATAAAAAGGACTTGTAAAATATGAACTGTCGTTTAACGGGATAGATCTTCGCTTACAGAGAGAACCAAGAAAAGGGGTAACGAGATAGATTCCTTGGAATCAAATGGAATGGCTATAGAAGGGATTGTGTAGCTTGTTGCTTCTTTGAAATCATAAGCCAACCCAAGATTACCTTTTGCTTTGTGCAACGAGAGAGGAGAGATGGTGCTTCTTCAGCCTCAGCTTTCTTTAGATTTCAGATTCTACAAGAAATGGGTATGATTGATTTCATCTCTTATATGGGTAGATTCATATCTGTAGTTGCTGCAGTAGAAATTTGAGAACTAAAATGGTTCATTTATTAATATTTATGATATTTCAACTTTAAATAAACAGGTGGTTCATTTGAATCCCTTTCCTTCCTGTTGAAAAATGGAATTACACTAGTCTTGATGTTGATACACATTAAGACTAAAATCTGGGCATTGTAGATTTTGATTCTCTCTTTTGGGGGAAAGCCTAAAATTTGGATTTGAACTGATAATAATGGTTGTTGATAGATTGACTACATTCAGTCCAGGTCAGAATTGCTCAACTCTTTACTTAACTAGATGCTAACTTTGTACATTTCTTGCGGTGTTTCGTTTTAAATAGAGTTCCCCATGATTTCTAAACTGTGAAGTAGCTTGGGAATTTAAGTCTTTATCTTGTGAATGGACAATGAATGAGAGTATTGGAGTAACTTGTTTTTTCCTTATTTATATAGTTTTTTGGTTCTTGAAGCCAATTCCATCTCTTTACCCTGAATATTTTATTGCAGAGGTTTGCAAAAAAATATGTAGGAAAAGCCAACCACTTCTATCTTATGCTAAGTTTTAGCGGCAATTGAAGACACAGCATTTCCGCTCCATGAAGCCAAGTTGGAAAGGCATTATTCAAAGTGTTTGAGGTTAGTGACTCTTTATGATTTTGTCAATTCAGTGTTTTTCAATCAAGGATTTGTAATCTGAAATTAAATTATTGTTTGATCAGCATATTTTCATTTGGCAGAACTTCCATCGCCGTGCAGCCACTGATAAAAGCAAAGCTTGTTAGACTTCCTACAAACGCCTTTGCCCTGGCCAATAAGATGCGTCCAGAAATAGCTTTGCAGTGTGGCTTCTCAAAGCAGATAAGTTGTGTTCAATCACTTATTAAAGTGGCATGGCATTTATTCTTAAATGCTGAGATCAATGTGTCTTCATGATTCTTCCCTCAAAAAAAAAAAAAAAAAACAATGTCTTCTTGATTATATCAGTTCAATATTTTCTTTCTAGGCTTGATAGCTTGAATTTAATTGTTGTCTGAAGTCTGAACAACATTTTAATTAGTCTCTTGATTGGTGAAATGTCCAACATGACTAAAATGCTGTTCCTTTCTACTATGGCAATTATAGTATGTACTTCTTTTCTGTTATGTAAATGACTTGAAGTATTGATCATATCTTATTGAGTAATGCACTGCGAAGTAGAAGGGATAAATTATTGGAGGCATTAATTACAAGATCATGCTCCACTCAAAAAAAAAAAAAAAAAAATGAATCCATGGAAAAGTTGACAGAGCACACTGGGGGCTAGAAATTAGGAGTTAGAATGAAACTTTTAGAGCACTTCATCAACTTTTCTATGAAATCCATTTTGGTTCACAACCTTTATTTATATTTTCAGTTTTATTGTAAATACATAATATTTTTATTACTTAAATTTTATCCTTTTGACTATATTTTTTTTTATACCAGTTGAATATTTGAATCAGTTGGATCAGTCAACTAGTCAATTGACTAACCAAGATTTGATTTTTAAGAAGAGAGCGACAGAGGGAAAAAAGAAAAAAAATACAGAAAAAGACGTTAAAATACATGAAATAGAAGTTTAACTACTAGGCACATAGGATGGTCGATCTACAAGGCTTTATCAAAGCATAAACTAGTGCAACTCTAGGACACTATACACACACACACAAGTACATAGTCAAATAAATCAGGTCATCATCATTTTTTGGAATTCATGAAAATCGAGTACTCCATCGCCATCTAGATCAAATACTTGAATCATAGCAACGCACTCTTCTAGAGATTTTGAATCTCCTAAACGATTAAATGCCTGTTGCAACCCTCTTGGTGTGATGCACCCACCACCCTTATTGTCTCCCTCAAACACCTCGAAAGCCCTTCGAAGATCATCATCATGATCAACATTGTTGTCTCCATCCACCAATCTAGTGAAGTCACTAAAATCCAGTAAGTTGTCACCATTTGTGTCAAAATCTTTGATCACCCTTTGAACATTATCAGGAGACATAGACTCGCCTATGGCGGTGAAATAAGCACCAAGTTCTTGGCTTGAAATCTTGCCATCTCCATCTTTATCAAAGTAGCGAAAAACTATTAGAAGCTCTTCTTCTTTTTTGGACTTGGATTTTGAAAGAGATTTGGATTTTGAGACGATGCGAGGTAAAGTACTTGTTATTAGCTTGAAACTTGGGGTTCTGGAGAGCCATTTAGGGGGTTTGGATACAGTAGCAGTTGCCATGAACTAGTGTTGTTTTTCTTTTTTGTGCTAAACAAAGACAAGTCTATAGCTGTATATATATGCAAGTTACAGCTGATGGAGGAAAAAAATTGATGGGATATATCAAGAATTGCTGAACAACAACTTGAGAATAGAGGCAAAAAAGAGACTTGCAGCGAAGTTGCCTAGTGGGACATTGGACAATAGACACAGTTTTTTTTTTTTTTGCCAAATGACAATAGACAGAGTTTGAGAAGGTGCTGTGTAGCTTCTTAGTTTCCTCCAAGTTCAAAACACTGGTTTTTTGTATTGAGTGAATTTTACTTTAAAAACTGTTGCCAAGTTTTGCTTCTTTCGAGCGATTTTTAGTATTATTATATGCACACACACTAGAAATACAATTATGCTCACTAGTTTATAAAATCCAAAGGTTGGGTCCTCTGCCAAAAAAACATACGATAATGGATCCAAGAATCCCACATGTATAATTGAACTTCTGAAGAAAAAGCTGAATGTAAAAGGGAAAGCAAACTACTATCCTCCACCTTACACACCGTATCCTCAATTTGATGACACAAGGTGTGTACTATTTGACTTGGAATCAATCCAAATTAAAATAAAATAAAATATATATATTTTTTTAACTGGAAACGTCTCATCATAAAAAGTCTCTGGGTTAAAACTACATATATAAATAATAAATATTTAATTATCTGGCTTTGGAGGATAATTATAACATAAATATTTTTTAAAATTTTTAATGTTGAAAAATTGATTTTTATTTTTAACTAGTGAACATGCTTTCTAAAACCGAAAACAACAATTTTTCTAAAAAATAGAAAATAGAAAATTATTTTCTACCCTAAAAGATTGTCAAATTAAAAACATAAACACAACCTAACCCAAGCTCAAGCCCAACCATTAGCCCGACCCAAGCCTTATCCTCAAACGGTTAAGAACTGAGTCTCCCCTTTAGCGCACTAAAAAGTAAAATGTTGGTTCTGGCCATCGGCCGTTAAATCAAAAAATTTTTTTTTTTTGCCAAGGGCAGTTAAATCAATTTCTGGGTAAAAGATTGACAGAAACCCTAAATCAAAGCCATTTCATTGTCTCTGCAATTAGGTAAGTATTACCCACTTCTTTACTTTCTTGGATTGATAATGTGTATATGTATGATGTGGGGATTGTATAAAAAAGAAAGGGTCAATGCATAATTTAACCTTGAACTATTCTATAAAAGTCTCGTGTCATTCATCTTTCATTTTAAATTTTATTTTTTCTCATTTTAATAATATTTATTTTTAATTAATTTTTTTTAGTAATTTAACTTGCTAGAATGCGTAAAGATAGGACGGTGATGATTTATTGTGTTAAATGTATATAAAATTAAAAAGTTAACGGCTTAAATAAATTATTTTAAAAAATTGAGAGGTTAAATGAATTATTTTAAAAATTTAAAGTGCCACAAATTTTTTTTGCGAAAATATGAACGTTAAAATATGCATTCAGCCAAAAAGAAATGATGGGTCTCAAGTTTTTTTTGCGGCTGCTGCTATATTTGCATGTAGAACTTTTAATACTAAGTGTGTGTTTGGGTGTTGAGTTTAAAGTTTTGGATTTTATAGGATTTAGGAAACCACCGTTTTAGAAAAACTAATTTTTTAGCTTTTTTCCAAACTATGGTTTATCAAAACCAATGAAAATTTTTTTGAAAAAATAAAAAATAATTTAAAAATCAATTTTCAAAAACCGGTTAAAACTCAATTCCAAACACAAACCGCGGGTAGCAAACTAAGAAAAATGCTCAAAGTAGTTACACATACAGAAACAAGTACAAGAAGAAAACCAATGAACCTAAAATTAAATCTTGAATCATGTTTGCCGTGGCTTCTCTGTGTTTATTACTGGTTCTGCAGGCACTGGAAAGACTATTTTGCTTAAGCGAATTATTAATTTTCTGAGAAATTATCATGGCTCATCTGGGTTTATGTCACTGCATCCACTGGTGCTTTTTATAGGCAAACAGTCCACTCATTTGCTGGCTTTGGAAGTAGCATCAATGGTGTTGATCGTGACACTTTGCTAGAGAGGGTTGTAAATTTGTAATGTCTAGTAATCTTCTAAACGATATGAAGAAATTTTTTTACAATATTTACATTTTTGTTGGGTAAATACATTGAAAGTGAACTTATGCGGAATTTTTTTTTCCCAAGTGTCTTTGAGATGCTTGTCTTAATTTATGTCCAAGTTGGCCTTCAATAAACTTCACTTGAAGGGATTAACTGCAAATGTTATTACTTACAATATACTACTAGATGGATACTGTAAAAATGGTAACACTAGAGAAACCTTGGATTTGAAAAACAAGATGTTAAAAGAAGGAATGTCTCCCTCCATTATTACCTATTCTGCTTTGATTAATGATTTTGTAAGCAAGGAGATGTGGAAAAATCTATTAAGCTTTTAGCTGAGATAACAGAGATATTTGACGATCAAGATCTAATGGCAGTTTCCAAGTTAGTCAAGGGTTATATTAAATGTGGAGAAATAAAGAAGATCTCTAAGCTTCATCACATGATGCATAGGGATGGCCATTTTGACCCTCCCTGATGGATATCCGCAAAACCTGATCCTAATAGTGCAGAGTGAGTATTAGCAAACCTGCCTCACATACCTGTTTATATATATCTATATATATATATAATATTATTTTCATACACATAAATACATATTACTTTTTAAAATTCATTTTTTACATGTGTTTATTTATATTATAATTATATATTTCAAATAAAATATACATAATGAGGCATTTTGTACATATATTTATGTAAAAATATTATTTTTTTATGTAAATATATTATTTTTTTATAAAAATATAATTTATATATATATGTATATATTTTACTCTTGAAAAATAAATGAGTATCAGCGCCCCGTCTTGCTTCTAAACCCACTCCACTATGGGTATGTCAAAACCTGCTTCATACATGACCCATGGACATCCCTAATGATGCATGTGACCTTTCCATCTGCTGGTATTATCTCTCATAAACAAATGGAGTTAACAGTGTTGTCAAATGCTAAAGAAATGCCAGATGCATGTATTTTGTCCGAAGCTGTCTGTTGATGAATGCTCAGCAAACTGAGAATTTGTCATGAAGATTGTTCTGTTTGGTCAAAGTTATCTTTATTTCAGCCATCTCCTAGAGAAGCCCAGGTAATGTGCATGATATTTACATATATGTATGTCTCTTGTTTTGCATACTTATGCTGGTTAATTTAGTCTCCATTATACAGGACACAATTATTCAGTGGCTTTTAGTTCTAAAATGTCCTCATCATCTCTGGATGTACTGGTGTAATTGCTTTGGAGGGCTTACTGACTACTTATTTTTCATATATTTGGAACTGAATGATTGCAATGCTGGAGTTCAAATTGCAGACTGAGAATTGAGTTAATTTTTTGTGTAAGAACTTGTTTCCTGTCTCATAATTGCATCATTGCCCAGGAGCAATAATATTTTTGTCTTCTTTAGTGCATATGCTTTTAAAATGCTGCTATTTTAACATGTAAACCTACATCCGGTGTAAATCAAAATAGTCTTGTTTCACAGGTTAAGAGGATTTATATTATTCATGGCAATGTGTCAAGCAAGAGTGATGAAGCCAATCCATTGTCACAATGTTTCTGGTAAAGTTAATGCCTAACTGGTAACTGAGGCAAAAAGCTGGAGAGTGGAGACAAGTTTTCTCTCGTGAAACCCTACTGTTTACTGAGGCCTTCTTTTAGAACAATTGGGATATGAGATAAGTTCCGTTCTCTTTTAAAGTCCATTTGCTTCATGTTTTATGGAGGTTAGTGGGAAGATTGGAATGAGTTGTTTCAGAAGTTCTGTTCTGATGGGTTTCAAATCCCTTTGCCATAAGCCTGCTTCGAGAGGATTTATCCTCTCTTAAATTGGCAAAAAGAACATGAAACACCAAATTTTGTCCTTTAAGTTGTGGAATTAAATTGTGCAGGATATGTGCCTGTGACTGGTAGCATGCCATGTCATTGATGTTTGCCTAATGCCTACCAACATGTAGGCTATGGTGTTAAAAATAAAAGTCCGTTCCTTGCTTTAATTAGAAAATGTTGGCTGCATACTATTGCACCCATCCTCCCTCTATCCCCGCACTAGCAGGGGACCACTTTGTGCATTGGGTGAGCGAAAATTGCTTTTTAGCTATTATTTTTCTCTGTTTATCTGGTTTTGTAATTTTCTTGATGTGTTCCGCTTAATGTCAATTCTGACTCTATAGGTGCTTGGTTGACACAACTGGAAGCCCACCTGTAGCACATCATCATATATTCAATCAAACATTATGCTGATATTTGGGATTTATACCACTTCTGAAGGCCCATGCCTGAGAGTGGACATCTAAAATGTTGCTTCAATATCATCTGCACAACGGCCCAGAAAGCAGTCCAAAACTAGGATGGGCTCTATGACATTACAGATTATAGTCTTGGAGATGGTGATGAGACGATGGGTTTCAGCATGCATGCTAGCCAGGTAACTCTTCCTAGATGTCTTGGTGCTCAAAATGGAAATTTACATGAAAAATTAAATAAAGTATGGGTCATGGCAAGAAATGCTGATACAATTGCTACTACTTTCAACAAATGTTGGCACTTCAAACTATTCCTACTTTGTATGCTGCTGGCTTTTTTTTTTTTTTTCCGAGCTATTATCACTGTTTGTGCAAGTATATGTTATAGTTCTCTGGGTCATGGATACATCAGCTGTCCTGTCTACCTTTTGTAATTGGTTGGCTACTTGCAAACTTCAATTAGTTGTACAAATATGACTCTAGGAATACCAGAATGTTAGTGAATTGAACTTTCTTATACAAAGTAAAGATTTCTTTCCGGTTCTGAAATTTTTAATTTTGTTGATATTTCTGAAGGGCATAGCATGAAGCAACACTGTAATGAAGCAATGCCACTTTTGTAAAATGTAATGCATTTATCAATGATTATGATGCATTCTGCACCTCAAAGTCCTAATATATAGTAATAAAATTTGATGCACAGAAGCTAAAACAGCTGACCCATCCGAGCATGATAGCCAGCTTCCATGAAATAGTGTGATTTGTTTTTTATTAAACCAAAATTTATACTTACGGTGTGTAGTTATATTCATTCCGGAATAAAGTAGTTAATCACCTGATAAACTTTATTAATTGTACAGGAAATATCAGGACTCAAATTAACACTGCCCGATGTTCCCAAAAATTAAGTAGAAAATAGAATTCTGAGAAAAAGAAAATATATGCATATGGCTGTCCATAAATCAGTTTTTAAAGTTACAGTCCTAGTATCAAATAGTTTTCATTTCTAATTGAGATAAGCAGGGGGTTGTTCCAGGTTGCAGACTGGTTAGCTTCACAAGAGTTGGGTAGTAGACTGCCCAGGAATTAGTTGTTCATGAAGCCTGCTGGGCTGATGAAACTATTGTATGCAGACATAGCTGCTTTAGCTTTCTGTGCAATGAAATTCTTATTCTGTGCAAAAAAAAAAAAAAAAAAAAAAAAGCAGGGGTTTGTTTAATACTTCAATCACAATAAAAAGCCCATTTTCAACACAAAGAAGCAATTACATTATATGCTCAGTTTCAGGAATTAGTCATTGACCCCATAACAGATAGAGACAGACTTGAATGAAGTTTGCTAAAACCTTTTGGCATCGTACGTAGAGGAAAAACTGATTCTCCAAATTGTAGATTTTATTTTCTTGATTTTGATTTAAATCACTCTCCCCCATATTTATATTTGTGAGCAGATAATCAATCATAATTAGAGAAGAGGGTATTCATTTTGTTAGAATACGTGGAAATTTCACAATAAAAATTTTGTAGATTTAATATAGAAATAGGCGCTTCAATCTTAATGGCTAGCTTTTAAGGTTAGTTCTCCCAAATCTATATTAAAATTCTACATGGTATCAGAGCGGCAATCGATCCTGAACCCGAAGCATGGATGGGCTAATATATTCAGGTGGATCCGTGGACTTGAAAAAAAAATCTAAATTTATATTAAAATTTTACACATTTATTATATGGACAATTCATAGGAGTATAGCTTGTACGATACATTCTGACCAATAAGGAAGAGCCCAAATCTATATTAAAATTCTACACATTTATTATATGGACACCGAAATTTATATTAAAATTCTATACATTTATTATATGGACAATTCACAGGGGTATAGCTTGTACGGTACATTCTGACCAATAAGGGAGAGAGGATTGCAATATAAAGATTATTTATTGTTAGAAGCTTGATGTTTCATCATTCATTTTCCAATTTCCATACAATTAGAGTTAGAGAATTATAGGAAGGAAGATGTTGGCTAATGAGAGGTACCTTTCTAGGACATGAAATCCAACCTATGATAGAATAGAGTGTAAAAGTTACGAAATAAACATCTCTTTCAAGTGTTGTAGGAGTGGGACATTGTTGCCCAATCGCTCTCAATTCTGAATTAATCAAAGTCGAAAATTAATTAATGGCTGTAACAATCATACTTCTTCGTCGCTGCCTAAAAAAATATCATAGAAAAATGTAAAACCAGAACGTTAATAACTGCTGCTAGTTCATTTTGATTTTGTTTTCCCCTCTTCATTTGCATGTTTGTTTATTATAAGGGAGAACAAAAACAATAGTAATAATAATAAACAGAAAGGTATGTTTCATCTTATTGGAGGGCAACTTAGAGCCTTCTATTAATATTAAAAATTAAATGAAGAGATTGAAAAATTTTAAATTTAAAACACATCAAAAGTTGGTAGAACAGAAAGGTATGCTTTATCTAACAGCAGGGTTTACTTTGGATTATAGTTTTAGGCAAATGCATGTGAAATAAGACAGTGAGCAGTGCCTTTTGCCAGGCCAAGAAGCATGTCAGTCTTCATCTGATTTGCCACTTCTGAAAGAAGCATGCCAGACTTTTTAGCACTTCCATTAGTTAATTTTTACTGAAGTTGCTCAACTCATAAGATAAAGGAGAAGGAAACAAATAATGCAGTTTTGGATTGATTCATGCCAACAAAAATTAATTTAAATACTTGGGACCCTTAGCTTATATCTTTGGATCCAAGTGTTTCGACTTTATCATCTATTGTGTGATTTGTGAAAGTGAAAATCACTATCTTAATTAAGGTAGGATTATAACAGATAAGTGAGCTGCCACCACATATCATGGAAGTTGTATAATCCCTAAACATAATTCGTTATACTTGGACACTTTCTTATTATCCCCACCTCATTACACTCTTCTCATTGTCAGAGTATAATAGGAATATAACACGAATAATACTTTTATTTATTTTTTTAAAAAAAAAGCAAATCTTATTATTAAAATAATGTGAAATTTGATTGTGGATTCATACTATTATATTTTTTAGAGTGTAATAAGATATAAGATAATGAGGTGATGATGTAACATGTATTATTATTCCCAAGAGTATAATCCATTGTGAATGCTCTTATATATTACATGCATGTGATGGCTAATAACATCATTTCAAGAAGTACAATCGGTCTAAATGTTATGTGATGATATCTAAATATTCACCCGTTGTTTAAAATTAACTCTGCCACTCAAATTAAAGATTAATAATCATTGTGATTATGCACAAAAGGATTCATGTGTCTATACAATATTTGATAGTTAGTTATTTTTTATTTTCTATTTAGTTAAATAGAATTAAAACTGTGGGACTATATAGTTAGTTTCTAAAAAAAAAAAAGTGATCACTTTATTAATTAAGTCAAATTTTAGAGATGGAATAATAATTTATTTTTAAAAGATAAATTATGTAAGTCCATATGATATAAATAAGCTATTTAAATAAAAATTATTTGACTATTTGAAATTTAACCCTATAAATTATGATTATGTTTAAATTTCAAATTCAAATTGACAATTTTTTTAGGGGTAATATTAGCACTCCTCTTTTAATTTTTGGCACTCTTATCTTCTTTTTTATCATTGAACTTGACTATAATACTCTTATTATATTGTTTAGATAATAACTTTTATAAGGAAAAAATGTTTAATTAAATTTTATTTCTTTATTTATTATTTTTAATTCTCACACACACACATTCTTTTATATATTTATATAAAGAAAGATTTAAGTATAATTTTTAATTTTTAATTTTCATAAGAAAAGAAAACTTATGTACTAAAAAAATAAGAAAGGGAAACTTAAATTCCATTTACTTCTTTTTTTTATTTGTGTGTTTTATTGCATAAAAATGATATTTATACATATTTTTTTAAAATATATTTATTAAATATAGAGTTTTTGTATAAAAATTAAAATAAAATTTTCATTTTTACATATTATAAAATAAATTTTCTTTACCTTTTAATTTTTAAATTTTGATTTGATGGTTTTATTTTTGAGCAATTTTTTTTAATTTTTAATAAGAAAGATAATTTACCAAATTAAATTTTAAATTATAATCCTACTAACATAAATTTTAAGAAAATTTTTTAAATTGTGCTCATTGAAAATATTTTTTAATTATATATTTTACTAAAATATCTTAATAAATCATATATATTATCTACAAAAAAAAAATCATATATATTTTTTAAAATTAAATAAATTATAGGATTAAAAATAACGAGTAAAGAATTAAATAATCATATGCATATTGTTACAAAAAATAATATTTTTGAAATTATTACATTATTTTCAAAGTATATTGAGAAGTATTAATATTTCACATTTTTTTATTTGGTTAATTAACTTTCTTGATAATAAAAAAAAATTGCTTCCAAAATAAAAATTAAATATAATGTAAAAAAATATATATTTTATAATATGTAAAAATAAAAATTTTTATTATGATAAGTTTTTATTTTTTATAAAAATTATTAACTTAAATAGAATAAGCGTATTTTAGTCAAATTTAATAATAAAAAAATTAATATAAGTGTCAAAAACTAAAAAAAAAAAAAATATCAATATCACCTCACATTTTAAATCATCGTAAATCCAAATAAACCATAAAAAGGAATTGTGAAGCTATAATGTTTTTAGAGAAAAAGGAAATTAAAAGAGAACAAATCAGAATAAAAATGGCATCAACTTGAAAGAAGGGAAAAATAAAGAGACAGAGGCCACAATGGTCAGGCTGGCAATCCATCGCAACTTTCCTCTTTAGAAAACGCGTTGTTATCTACAAAACGACGTCATAAACTCATGATTGATTTTTTTTCTTCTTCTTTATAATTGATTATCTGAAAGTCAATAAGATAAAATCTTTATTGGTTTCTTTTCCTGAATTAAATTTTTTTTTTTAGAAAAAAGGAATTTATTTCACCAAACTTGTGCTTATGTACGACTCGAATAGATAGTCAAATTATTATTTTATAATAAGTTTGTCCTAATCAAATTTCGTAGACTTGCTTCTATAAAAATACCTAACAAATTCGTCTATTATATATAAATTGTAAGATCAAAGATGGATTAAGGGTTTTTTTTTTTTTTTTTTAATCTTTTTATTGGATATGGTCAATGATAATAATTTTCGAGAAAATATAAATTAATCTAAATAAATAAACCGCTTCTAAATAGTATGGTCAATATATGATAATAATTTTCAATTCACTCCTTATTTCATTCTCTATTCCAAAAAAAAAAAAATACAATAATAAATGAAGCATGCAACATCCTCTAAATTAAAAATTAAAAAATAAAAAATATAACAAGATTAGGACATGCATATGGAGTTGCTCTTCCGCAAATCTGTGTGTTTAGTTGGTTTCCTTGGAGCGGTTAACCCCATTTCAGGAGAAAGAAAAAAAAAGCATGAATGAATAAAATAATATGACATGATCCATTAATGATATTAAAATATAACTATGAATTCAATTATTTTTAGGAATAATATGAACACAAATTAATTATTAAATAGATAATACATAGGAATGTTACTATACAAAAACATGTCTAATCTTTACAAATTTTATTTGCATTAGAGAAAAAAATATAGATATTATTTGAGATTTATTATTAAACAATTTAAATCATTATTTAAAGAAACGTCCATCACTTTTCATATTTCAATCAACAATAATATAATTAATTATCAACATATCAAATATTACATAATAAATAGTAATTTTTTTCTTATTTACGAATTTTGTAGTTCTAGAATGAATAACTTATTTTTAACTAAATTATAAAGATGAATTTAATACGGTGTATAAAAACTAAATCATAATACTATTTTACTGGAAAATAAAAAAAAATTATATTACACAATAAGTCACTTACCCAATAGCTAATAACCCGACTAAATTAAGATTTCTTAGCATTTAATAACTTTTCAATATGAAAAAAAAGAAAACAATTTTTTTTTCCAAAGAAAACATAATAAACCACTTTATAAACTTGAAGCCAGCTATTTGGCCAAAAAAAAAAAAAATTGAAGCCAGCAAGACAATGAGTGATGACTGATGAGTCTTAAAGTTCTGTTATTTGTGCATCTTAAAAAATCTAAGGGGTGTATGTTTGAGAAATTTTTTTTTGGGGAGAAAAGAGAATAAAGAGAGAAAATATTTTTTTTTATTTTTTCTCTTTTTATTTGAATAAGAAAAAAAATAAATTTATTTTTTTCTCACTAACATTTTCTTCTATTTTCTCTCCAAATTAGAGAAAAAGATTTAATTTATTTTTTTAATAAGATTTATTTTCTTTCATCTTCCCAAGTAAATTTTTTATTTTTCCTTAGTTATTTTCCTGACTCCCTTTCCCTTATCCAAAAGTGGTAGATTACGGAAAGGGCAGAAACTGAGAGTCTCGATCTCATAAAATTATACACAGAATACATAAATTTATTTCATACGCTAAATCAATTAGTGATAAAATATTTTAATAAATATGACTCTTTTATTTATTTTTTATTTAATAAAAAATATTAATATTCTTTTTTTTTCATATGTTCTTATTTCATTAAATTAGTATATACATTTAATGTAAATAAGAATTTTTTCGATGAGAAATTTTTAGATAGACTGAATTTACCACCTTATACATAAATAAAACTAATAAAAATAAAATACATCAATTAATGATGTCACATTAATAACTTTATATTTATTATTAATTAATATATTTTATTTTAATTGATTTAATCTATAAATAAAGTGATAGATTAATCAAACTAAGAATTTTTCATTACCGAGATCCCAAATACAAAGGTAGGGTCCACATCCAAAGACTTTCTCTGCTGCTAATTCATATCATTTACCGGACAAAAGGCTTTTCCTATTAAATTCATGCCACGTGTCACTCAAACAAACACCCACCGTCTCCATCTAATTTTAGTATCGTTCCCTGTTCAATCCTTTGCTTTACCGACACTTATTTTAATTTTCTTAATGATTTATTGTACTTCTAAAATTAATATTGCATTTTCCTTTTAAATTATATATCAAAATAAAATTGTAACAGGATGGCATGGCATCTTCAAAGTTGGACTAGTTGACTAATTAAGTTTAATTTTTTGAAACGACAATATATTCACAAATGATTATAAATAAAACACACTTCTTCTTCACAAAATTATAATAATTTTAATGAATTAAGTCTAATTGAAGCCTATTATACATGAGTTGAATTTGGTCTTAGTTTACTAATTAAAATGATAATACATTAAATTAGAAAAAAACAGTGATTTTCAAATCTTAGAAATTCAGTAACCATCCTATCAAATTTTGGCATTTTAGGTATTTAATTTTGGTTTTTCCTTTTGATATTAATTATTTATTGAAACCATGTTTAGTAAGTAGTGTTTGATAATACCATTTAACACTTAAAATTAAAATTTTTAGCATTTAATTGTTTTAAATTTGTTTGATAACTATATCTTAAAAGTCTAAATTAAATAAAAAAACACTTAAGATGATAAGTCAAAATTTTTAATTTAAAATTTATACTGAATGTAATAAGTGATTAAATTTTTAAATATTTTTATTATTTAAAAATTATGTCACAGAAGTTAAATTTTTAAACATTTAATTTTTAATTTTATTAAAAACCATGTAAGATTATCAATTGAAATTGTCAGAAGACATGTACATGTATATTATTTTTCAAATGCATTGAAAAAAATGCAAAAGTATTTATTATTCTATTAAAGGTAATTATCAGAAATAGCTGGCTGGCATGGATAATTTTTATAATATGGGAATGGTTGATGAGGCAACTTGTGCTTTTTCTCTCCCACCTGGCAACTTTTCATTATGAGTTGAACATTTCCCATTTCAAAACCAATAAAAATATAAGAAAATAAAATTAATTTAATTTTTTAAATCAAATTCTTAAAAAAAACAAAAGGTTGAAACTATCAAATTTTTATTTTTTGATTTTCTGCATTATGAAATAAGTATTCAACTATATAATTACTTTCATTAGAATTTTGATATAGCTCCAGTAGCCAAATTAAATAATAAAAAAAAAAAAAACTTGTTACAGCTCAGGAGCTAGAAAATTATTATGAATAGCTAGTGTCTAATACTTTTGATAGTGTAATTATTATTTTGATGACTAAAGACAACTAGACAAGGAAAAAAGACGTCTACTGTATAATTTATTTTCTCTTAATTAGTTCGACAGTCTATATCAGTTGGCAAAATGTCTTTCCAGCCTTTCTAATTACTTAAATAAGTTATACTTAAACCATTAATTAAATATACTGTATTTTTTTTTAAAAAAAAAATGCAGTATAAAAAGTTTGTTAGATTCAAAATCTTTTACAATTGCTTCCTTACGTTTTCAGTTAGATTTGGAAAAAGAAAGATGAAATTAATTTTATTTACTACATAATCATCATTTTCAATTATTGATGCTTCCAGCATAATGAAGCTGCAGTAAGTATAAAATTATGGATTGAAGGAGAAAAGTAAATATTTAACAGACTTTAAAAAATAAAAGATACAACAATTAAATATTGAATTCAATTTGGCAAAAAAAAATAAAAAAAAAAATTGAATTCAATATTAATTTCCTATGGTATATTCTAGCACCATTTGACAGCAATACATATATTAAAAAATAATAATAATAATAAGTGAAATAATATACCATTAATTTGAAAAATGGCAGAAGAAATAATTAATAATTAATTAACAAGAGCAAAATATATGGAAGCAAAAGAGTAATTTGGTTATTATTATTATTATTATTTATTAAACAAAACATAATGATTCAAGAGAACAACACCCAAAACAGCTCTTTGGTTATAGGAAATTTGATACAATTAACCATAAATTCCGAGATGGAAGTTGTTCATGATTCGTCATGAATCCCATTTTCTTTTCTTTCTCTCTTCATCTTAGCTTCTTTTTATTTCTTACTTCACAATTTAAAAAAAAAAAAAGAAAAAGAAAAAGAAAAAGGTATGATTATTTTATCTCTGTTCATAACAAAAATAAGAAATTTAACAGAAATTAATTTTCTGATCCATAGATGTATATAGACACCTGTATAATCACATACATACCTAAATTTAACTTCTTCTGTATATAATTTGATCTCTTCTCTTTTTCTCTCTCTCTGACTACCAGATTCCAGTAATAGCATATTCTTTATATAGTTATGTTGCTTTCTCTTCAAGAATCCAACGCAAATGGAGTTTGCAAGAGATCGTATGGAGCCCAGAGAGCATCCAAAGGACAAGGCCGGTTCGCGTCGAGTCTAACCCATGGCTTCCCTTTACCACTCCAATGCAAGAGACTAACTGGACCTGGATGTAAATCTCTACAAAGACCTCTAAAATTATCTCCGCCGAGACCATGTTGGTTCCACCTGTGATCCACCGGTACAATATTTCCTGCAAATACTAGTAAAAATGGCGGTAATGAACCGAGCTCGTATATTCTCATTCTCTTTTGTAGCTCCATCCACTCTTCAATTTTAGTTGTGTAATCACCAGCTCTCCATCGATCGAGATCGATCACCATAACTCCAGTATTAAAGTAACAAGCCTTTCTATCCGCAAATGTGAGTGATAGAGAAGGATTTGACCAAAACGTCGGTGTGAAATATGAAGTGAAATTCGCATTACAGTGTTCTGGAGCTGCTAGTACTGATTTGTCGCCTAGTGGAGTAGCTGCGAGCTTGGCAATGTCATCCACGAGAACTAGGTCCGAGTCGAGATAGACGACTCGGCGAACGCATAAAGGAAGAATATTAGCCAAGTAACTGCGAGCGTAATTCAGAGGACAATCTAGAGCAGAACGAATTGAGGTGGAGATGAGTCTTGACACGGAGGAGTCATCAAATGTATAAACTCGGAATTTTAGGTATGGGAAGGAGGAGGAGATGGTGATGCGAAGGAGAGAGGCGTTGGCAGAGGCAGAGGCGACGAAGTGGAAAGCAATATTTTGGGGACAAGAAGTGTGTTGCAGAACAGAGAGAATTGCTGCCATGGAGCCGCGGATGTAGGCTGTATCTAAAGTCATTGCGACGTGGACAGCTTGATCGGAGCAAAAGATAGTGTGATCATTACCGTCTTCAGGATCATCATCTTGATAAAATGAAGGGCAATCTGGGGAGTTATAGAACTGTGGGGCTTCTTTGAATTGTTGTGTAATAGTAGTAACGGTGGCCGGAGCGAAAGCGGGGATGGTGGTGGCATTGGTGGTTAAAGAGAAAAAAGTAACGAGTATTAGTATGGGGAGTAGTCTAAGCATTGGCACGATTTGGTTTTGAGTTTGAGAATTTAGAAAGTGAGAAAAGGATAGTCTAGTGTGTTTGGGTTTTTATTTGGGGAGATGTGTAGACTTAAAGAGTTTAATTATTGATTTTGATTTTGAGAGACTAAACACGCTTTTGATTTAGTTATTATTTATCTAAAAAAAGAGAGGATAGGCTGGGCTGCAAGGGCAGCTTTGTCATCAATTCTTCAAATATTGAGAGTTTGTTGAGTTTTTCACATTTGTAGCCTCTTTGGCAAATGGGTCCCTTTTATGTCCCACAACTCTCTCTCTCTCTCCTTACAATTTACAAATAAAACCTAATTAACAAAAAAAAAAAAAGAAAGTGAAGTTTTTGAATTTGAAGTGTACTTTCTTTTTATCTTTTGTGCTTATCATAACTCAAATGGAGTTTTTAAACAAGTCCGAAGATAAAAAGCATTTTTTAAATTTCAACAGTTTGTTATTAAAAATCAGAATTGAATTATTTGATAGTTATTATTATTATTATTATTATTATTATTATTATTTTACCCGCACAAAGATTCTCAATAGCTGTTGTTAATAAGTCTAAAAACGCTTTTAACAGGCTCTAATAAATCACCGTCAAATGAGGATTTTTTTTTTTTTTTTTTTTTTAAAAAGTTGTAACACGCATTTGAAGATTTCAACCCTACTCTTAATTTAAACTAATAATGTACTTATTATAAGTAATAATTCATAAAAATGAAAGTAACTTTTGATTCTAAAAAAATAAAAAGAAAATAATTTTTATCATTTTGCACATAAGAATTCGAATGAGGAATTTGTGTGTATGGGCTTCTTCTTTATGCCAATTGCAAAGAAAAGATAAACGCGGAGAGAGGATTGATTACATTGAAAATAATATTTTAGTTTCACCTTTTTTTTTTTTTTTTTTTTTTGAGAATCACAATTTTGCTTTTCATCTACATTGTTTATCAAAATTCAAAATTCAACAAAAGAAAATACTTGTTTATTATATTAAATGTATAATCACACTCTTTTATTATAGCTCTTTTTTCAATGCACCTAATTTATAAATATACTTAAATTTATAATTATTAAATCGCTTATTTTTAATTCTGACCGTTAGATTGACAAATTCCTCATTATACATTCAAACATGATTGAATATAATTAATTAAAAAATTATCCATTGAAATTATATGTTTTATATCTTTTTTTATTTTATTATTGAATTACAGAAATGATTTTATTTTTCTTGAAGCAAAAATGAAATGAATATATATATATATTAAGAGGGGGTAGTTGATGGTTCATGGTCTCAACTATCTCCCCTTCCCCTTCAAATGAGTTAATCCATCGCCCTCGAGGAAAACTATACCTCAGCAACCAAATAGTTTAAAATAATGCTTTGAAACCAAGTCTGTTATAATATTAGAATGGTTCCATATATTAGTCATTAATTAGATATCGTAATTGGACTTTATTTGCATTTTATGCTAAAATTAATTAATATTGGTTTTACTTCTATATAATATATATAGCACACAAATTCTGAATTATTTAAGCTTAGCCCAATTTGTTAATTAATTAGACTAAAACTGGCTAATGTATGTCAAAGATTTAATGTAAAATCAGCCAAAAGTATGAGACTAACAAAAACTAGTGAGTAGTGTCCATTACTAATGGCAAGCTAGACAAGTTTTGGAAACTAATGTTGAAAAAGAAATTAGATTTTAGGGTCAAAATTCATCGTTATTGAGAAAGAAAGGGACGTGGAAAATTCCTTTAATCAATCAATTATTATTAGGAACAGCATTTGCAATTAGACTACGATGGCAAACAACCAAACCTTCATTTGTATGCAAATGTTACTTTTCCCTTTTCCTTTAAGGTAGGTTTAGGTGGAACTAATAATTATTAATAACTCACACTAATGAAAAGTTATAAATTATCAACTATAATACTATATATAACATTACGAGTATTTTTTTTTTTTTTAAATTACAGTTGAATAATGTATTGATTATATTATAGACATTAATTAAAATATTTATATCTTGTTTTCTTAAGAAAAAAAATTGAAATGGGAGAATAATTCAATTCACATATCATACAACCATAAAGAGAAGTATAAATATATATAATCTAGATAAGTATAAACACCTTGAATTAGTTATTTTGCAAGTTGTTCCATATAATCTAATCTTAATATTGAATAATAGTTGATAATAAAATAGAAAGTATATTTATTTATTAACTAGATAAATATTTGAAAAATATGAGTCACCATTATTGTAAGGAAAATGTCAATTTCAAACTACCAATTAATCACATGAATTAGCTTCAATATTGGCTATAAAATCAACAAAACAAAAAAAATTATAACAATAGTAATTCCCATCTTTGCAAGTTATAAACCAATCGAGGAAAGCAACTATTCCAAACTACCAAGCTATTACCTTTACCAACAAATTAGCACCAAATCCCATAATAGAGGAGAGGACTAAGCACAGGAGTGGATAAAAAAAAAATTGTCAATGGAGCAATTAATTTTTAAATTTATGCACAACCATACATATATATGTATATAAATAACATCATATTTATATGTACAAATATACATATATAAAATTCAGAATAAAAACATAATATTAATTCAAAAAATTACAATTATTCCCTTCGCATTTTCATATGTTAAAACTTTTGTATAATTTTTTCATTATTAACACTATCAAACACGTCTTTCTCTATATAAATAATCATATAATCATTCAATCATTCATCTCCTATACGATTACATCTTTTTTATTGGAGTTTTTTTTTTTTAATTTTAATTTGACTTTATTTTTAACCTAAAAGGTGGTTTAAATTACAAGAATAAACTTAAAATTATATGGAAGATAAAATATTTACAAGTTGTAATTTAGTTGGAATAAAATTCAGTAGGACACATTTGTAAATATGTATATTTTAGAGAAAAAATTATAAAACTCAGTGGGGGCAGCTACCCCCACTCCTCCTTGAATAGATCCGCCTATGACTAAGCAACCAACTGAGATTTGAGAATTAAGTGTTACTAATTCCAACTTAATTAAGGTATTGGTATGAGGTAAGTGAGATAAAGAATTAAAACTTTTTGGGAAGTAGAAAAAATTGATTTGTTTAGTAATCATAATTGAATAAAGTTCATGGGAAGTAAAAATTTTCACTTCGTGAGTTTGAGTGAAATAACTTCCTTAGGAGAGGTTAGATAAGTTGAACTTCTTTAATTGAGATAAATGTAAATTGACACATTTACCTTTCATTAAATGAGACTAAATAAATAAGACTAATTATTATTGTTTTTTACATTATTAATTTTTAAAAATAACAATATAAAGTTAAATAAAAACAGTCTACTTCCTAGTAAATTATATGCAAACCAAACACACAATTATTTATATTTTCTGATAAATTACTTTTTGAGAAGTCTACTTCATGAAATTAAAAAGTATACTTTTCAAAAAATAAGTCATGCGATACCAAATGATTGCTAAGAAACACTCACTAATCACAATTATCTGGAGCCAGGAACAGGAAATCATCACAAAAATTGTACATAACCAAACAGTCCTATCTTATACGCACAATGCACAAACCTTTAGGGACTAGAAGCAATGAATCTAATTCAAAGCATAACCTTCTTAATTATAAACCATATCCCAAAACCCAATAGAAACCCTTGACGATATTAATTCCATAGTTGCACTTGCCCATGACTTCCAATCCTATTCCCATCAATAGTAGTAATTTCATTCAGTTACACCCAATTAATATTTTAGAATTTTCCTCCACGATTTATTAGCAAACCTATAATTATTTATTCTCAAGGCAATACTCCTACAACTCAATATTATATTCATATGATATGATTAATAATGTTATGTAATATATTCCTTATATTAATTTTTTTTTTTAAATATATATAGAATTTCATATATTTTATATGAGCTACACTATGAGAGAATTAATCTTCTCCTTGCTAAAAATTGCTCACTATTTCAACCAACCACATTCACTATATGCAGGGATGTCAAATCTCAATTTTGCAATAAAGAGAAGGGTATGAATGAGCAAGATTTCATTAGTCATATCCGTAATTATGACTACATGATCCATAGATGCATTCAAGTTTCAAGGTTTATATCTAGTCAATAGCCCCCATAACAACTGCACTCAGAAACTCAAAATAAATCGAGAAATTTAAAGAGAGAAATTTAAATAGTAAATAAATATAGCAAAGCAAGCAGCAAACACCAACAACTTTCCCATGTTCAACCTCATCATCAATTAAAATCCCAGTCCTATGCTATGTGCCTTTTAGGGGTGTTCATAAACATTGACGGGTACGGGGAGTTTAAAGTTAAAATAGAATAAAATTCCTCCCATTTGTTTTAATGAAATAGAACAAAGCCATATATTATATAAATTATAAATTCCTCTTTCTCATTATATTAAATTTACAGGAACAACTTCACTACAAAATTGTCTTTTTTTTTTTTTTTTTTTTTTTAGTATTTAGCATTTAGCAAAATTGTGTTATTGAACTTGTCTTTCTAATTTTTAAGACTAAGAGGGAATAGCCAATATATTAAAACAATAGTTAAAAAAAGAAGAAATTGAAGTAAGACTTAATAGTCTAAGGCCCCGTTTAGGATTGAGTTTCGCAAAAGCATTTTTCAACAAAAATTTTTATATTATTTTTAAAATTGCTTTTTAAAACTGTTTTTCTCATAAGCAGGTAAATTGATATTTTTATCATAAACAGATAAATTGATGTTTTTCCCAGAAACATATTTGAAAAAGCTGTTTATAAAAAAATAAAATTCAATCAATTAAATAAAAAAAATTCTAAAAACGTTTTTTTAACTCCTAACAATAATACCAAACACACCCTAAGAGATACAAAACTTATTTTGTATTTTTTTTTTAATTTTTTTCTTATAGTATAAATTTATAATTGAATGTGTTCTAAGATTAAGAAATAAGAGCCAATACATTAAGATAATAGCTAAGAAGATAAGAAATTAAAGTAAAAGTCTAAGAGATATAAAACCCATTTTGCAATTTTTTTTTATTTTCTACAAAAATTTGGAATTGAATGTGTGTTTTGATTCAAATTTGAAATTAAATTAGTGCTTTGATTTGGAATTGAATTAGTGCTTTGATTTGAAATTGAATTAATGTTTTAATTTAGAATTTAATTAGTGCTTTAAACTTTATTATGGTGTTATGAAAGTATTTAAGTTTTCAATTTAATCTTACTCAAGTTTTTTTTAATTTTTTTTGTCTATTTATAATTTACATATAAAAAATATGTCTAGACATTATTTTACTATACTTATTTTCTATGTGCTTATATAGTTTATTTAAATTTATATGAAAAATTAAACATATAAATACATAATGATATATTAAATCGCAAAGTTATTTTGGCCCTTTTAAAAAAAATCTTGGTTCTGTCACTGTTCATAAACTGTCGCCCAATCCGAACCAATCCGCAATCAAATAGTAATTTGATAAGTATCGTGAATTGAGTCGGTTTGTATTTTGTTCAAACTACACTTTGTTGATTGGATTAAATTTTTTATTTTTTAATCCGCAAACAGACTCACAACCTGCACTATTAAAAAAGTAAGTTGAATTTTATTTGATAATTAATATTTGTATTAAAATGAAAATAAAAATACGCTATAGATTACTTATTTTTTGCTCTTCATTATGCAGTGTTTTTTTAATAAGTTTGAAGTTTTTTTTTTTTTTTTTGGACTTATAATGTGGTTTCTATATATTGATTTATTCATTTAACATGTTTGTTATATAAATTAAGATTACTTTATTGAAATTTAAAAGTAAATTGTTTAATTCATTACTATGTTTTTATTTTTTTAATATTGATACAAATATTTGTTAATTAAAAAATAAATAGTATATAAAATAAATCCGTACAATTCGATCCAATTTAATATGTATTTGTGGATTGAATTGAGTTGATTTTTTCATTTCTTGGATTAAATTAGATTGGTAAATTATTAATCCATAACTTATGAATTTGATTGAATATTTTATTAAAATCGCACCAAACCAACGCTGGAAACAATCCTAATACCTTTTATGAGATTTTTTCATTTTATATTATTATATAAATACCAAAATAATAATAATAAAAAAAAAAAAGGATTGATAATAGTGAATACTTGTCATGGTCACCGACATGTGACCCACAATCCGAAAC
This sequence comes from Vernicia montana, assembly GCA_949750685.1. NCBI lineage: Eukaryota > Viridiplantae > Streptophyta > Magnoliopsida > Malpighiales > Euphorbiaceae > Vernicia > Vernicia montana. The sequence goes on from CATKHJ010615286.1 coordinate 46,086, forward strand.
ATGTGTGGATCATTTGGGTAATAAAAGTCTGCTTAAATGAGAAACACATTTTATATTGTATTTGTCTACATGCTAAACAAACTCTTCAGTCTTCACTTTGTTGTGGCCCTCCAAAATTCTTAAGTACATTCTATTTTATCTTATAAATTAAGATATTATTAATTTTCTTTCGAATAAAAAAATATTTTTTTCTTTCATTAAGATATATTTAATAAATATAAAATTATAGAATTAAAAAGTTTTTAAATTATAATTATATCATAATTTATAAAAACACTATTAAAACCATAATACAATAAAAATAGAAATATATAAATATATATACACAAATAAGTTACTAATATAAAAAAAATATTAAGACAAAAATATGGATATTTGTTGAATATTTATTATAAATTAAAGATAATAAAATAAATAATAAATTGTAAAAATGAGATGAATTTTTTAAATTTAATCCATACATTATCATTTTGTCAAGTTAAAAAATATTTAATATTCTTTGACTTACCTATTTTACCTTCTTCTATTACTTTAACTTCAAACGCGTGGTTTAAAAAAAAAATAAAAAAAAAATCAAACGCGTCGGTGGTCAGTACGAGCAGTACGATACAACTCAGGTCAAACCTATAAATTACTAAGTAATAACTTTTCTTATTATTCTTTGTTTTTTTTTTTTTTAAATAATTACTGAAACAATGTGCTTTTGAAGAATGGTCTTCACTCTTCCAACACTTGCACGGAAGCTTCTGAATTTCTGTTATTTTTAAAACCAAATTTTCTTTTCCCATGTGGCTCCTGCGCATAAATCAATATTTCTGCTCCAATTATAATTAAGTTAAAAATTTAAAATAATTCACATAGTAATGAAATTCAAAATAATAGTTGTTAGAACCAGCTCCATCTGGCTGGTTCAATTAGAAACCAGTTGCTATTGTGAGGAAAAAAAAAATGCCAAAAAAAATTTCCGTAATTGAATTAAATAAAAAAAATTGGATTAAGCAAAAAAAAAAAAAAATTCATGATCGGATTAAATAAAAAAAAATTGAAAAACCTAAATTGGCATGAGCCAACTTATTTCGATCTTGTATTTAAGTATGTAAGTCGTGCATTCACACGTTGAACCTAGATTCATTACATTAGATTTGAAGACCTTGTGTGCACGCAAGATAGTTTCTTTGGCTATTTTTTTAGTATTAAAAGGAGGAGTCTTTTAACATATATCTCATTATAACTTTGTATTTTTTCAATGTGAAATAATTTATTTTATTCTCTTACTTTTTTTTTTTTTTTTGCATAAAGTTTACTTTGAATTTCAAATTATCATCATTCATTTACTATTTTAAGCACATAAATATTCAAATTCATATTTTTTTACGAAAAAGAGAACACAAATCCGAGTAGTGGGACTCACACCTGAATTTTAGTCTCAAAATGGCCACTTAATGAGTTAACTTTTCATAATTTTATAAGTCATGTTCATTAATTGTTCTCGTAACGTTCATTAATTTTAATTATATCTATAATATATTTATTTTTAATATATAAATAATAAATATATAATATTATTTAATAAATTAAGATAGGGCTGAGTTTGAAAACATTGGTGAAAATAGTATGTGACCACATATATCACCTATGTTCAGTGACGAAGCAAAAAAAAATTTATATTGAATTAAATTTTTTAAATCATAATTTACATTAAGGTTGTATATATAATTAAACCAATTTTTATATATTTAAAAAAGATTTTTACTTAAAATAAGAGGGACCAAATATAATATATTATATATGACCAAATTTTTATAATTTTACACTTAAAAATTTTTGTATTTTAGAAGTTACCCCTCGACCACCTAATAAATTATAAATGACTTGCATTAGGTTTTTTTTTTAATTATTATTATTATTATTGTGAAAATAGAAGAAAGACTAGACAAATTATTCTACTTATTTATACTCATTAGGCATTAAGCCATTAAATAGGGATGACAATGAGACGGAGAATTCTCATTTTCTGTAGAAATTTATTCCCAACAGAGCGGAAATTTTCCAAATTTTATTCCCATGAGGATGGGATGGAGGATATTTTTTTCATTAGCGGGGACGGAGAGTGTATTCCCCACTTCGGGGGATCTCTGTCCCCATCTCTGTGAGAATCCGATATTATATTTATATAATTATTTCTAATATAAAAAATATATTACTTAGTTACCCTATATATATATATAAACACATATATATTAGAATTTCTAATTTTATCATTCACTCTTTGTAATTCTCTAATATCATGACAACTTTAAAAAAATTTATTTAAATACACTCATGCTTTATGTATGTTGAATTTTTTAATATTTTATTAAACAAAATTGCAAAATATTTTTAACGTATTAGGCGTATTTATATTTTAATTTTGTTTGATTGATGGTTTGTATGTTTGAATTTGTTAATATTTTCTAAATAAATTTATTCTTATTTTTCAGCCATTATTTTTAAATTTTATTTCATATGTGAGATAAAAAAAAGCTAAATTATTTCATATGTGAGATAAAGAAAAAATAAAAATTTCCCATTAAAACAAGGATGGAGATAGGGATGGGATGATACCCCACCCCGCCAAACCTCCTCTACCTTCTTGCCATCCCTACCACTAAATTGTCATCTCCATAAAACCTAAAAAAAAAACATTCAATTATCCGTACATGGTCATCCCTACCACTAAATTGTCATCTCCATAAAATCTATAAAAAAAAAATTCAATTATCCGTACATGTGCTCCGTACACCACCAACTCTCTCTTCTTAAATATTAATAGGGCAAATTACTCTTTATTTATATATATATTTTACAAAAATAAATTACTATTTAGTCTCTCATATTTAATTTAATTAATTAATTAATATTTGTGTTTTGAAAAATTAATTCATTAATCTTTATATTTTGATTATGTCAATATTTTAGTCATTTCATCCAATTTTACCATTAATTATAAGTGAAAAAATTAAAATAACCCTCATTTTATTCTTAATTTACCATCTCTATCAACATTACCAATCAAAATTTCATAAATTAAAAAAAAAAATTCGATAATCATTCAAATCTGAACCCAAAAACTACCATTATTATTATTTATAAAAATAAAATTATTGACCCATTGGATATTTTGATTCAATAAGAATTATTAATGTAATAAGAATTTCAGATCAACCCAATTGAGAATTGTCAGCTAGAGGAGCTTTAGCTTTAAAAGTTGTTTGCAACAAAACTTTGGATTTCTTTCTCTTTTAAGAGACAAAATAGAAATTAAAAATTTCTCAATCTGGTTTGTTAATGGCGATCTCATCAGAAACAGCAATTTAATGGTGATAAGGGCAATATACAATCAGTAAATCAGCACTCGCATTACATATTTCGAACAAAAAAAATTTTTTTTGTTCATTTTGAGGGGTCACCACTCTCATTCTCACCACCACAACCATAACACTACAAATGGCGTTTCTCAGAGATTAATAACCCTCGTTTCTCCGGCCCTATGACTCGTCTGCCTCACTATTTCAAGCTCAATAACAACACTACCTCCACCATCTCCCTCGCAACAACAATGGCAATACCCACATCATCAACAACACCAGTAATAGCAACCCTAGCACTAGTAGTCATGAGATTGATTTACAACTTAATTCTCTAAGATCTGAATCTGTTGAGGTGTTTGAAAGACAAACCCTCCACCAGTATGTTACCCAAAGAGTAAATGGTGGAGCAGTTAAGAGTTTGTTGAATTGGATAGAAGTAGTTAGTTCACAAAATATAAGGAATAACAAGTTAATTTTTTAAAATGTAAAGACTAATTAATTAATTAGACCAAATTTAAAAGATTAAATAATAATTTATTCTATATAAAATAATCAATCAAATTACGCAATATTAATTATATATTCACTCAATAACCAAATACATTTCAGAATTCACTAAATTAGAAATATCAATTAATAATTAAAATGCAAAACTTATCTATCTATATATAATATATATATAAATATACGAACATGAGAATATCATAGACAAAAACACGATTAGTTATTATTATTAATTCATATGTTACCTCACTAAAATTTATCCTATCTATAATTTCATTCAATTCCACATATTGATAGACAAATATATCCACTTATTATAAAATGATTAATTAAAATTTATTTACTCATATAAAAGCAATATATACAAATATTATAATTATTTTAATTAATTAATTCCCCTTATTATTATTAGTTATTAATCAAAACTACACGTTAACCTAATCTATCAAAAATATTAAATTTAATCCTAACTACAATTACAATTATATTGTTATTCGTTAATATAAAAACATAA
>CATKHJ010615335.1:0-14840 GCA_949750685.1 Vernicia montana
AAAAAAAAAAAAAAAAGAGAAAAAATTATGGGAGTAAAGATGAAAGTGATGTTTATAAAGAAAAATTGGGAGGAATTTTTTTTTGAAATTAGCGAAGGAAAAATCCATCGCTAAATTTCAAAATAAGCGGGAAAAATGAAAATTTAGGTGGAAATATTTTTTTGAGCTTATCCGTCGCTAAATCTAAAAATAAGCAAAAAAAATCTCAAAAAATTGGGTGAAATTTTTTTTTGAGATTAGCAACTGAAAATTCCATCGCTAATATTAAAATAAGCGGGAAAAATGAAAAAAATTGGGTGAGAAAATTTTTTGAGATTAACGACTGAAAATTCCATCACTAAGATTAGCGACAAACCTTTCTATCGCTAAGATTAGCGACAGACCTTAGCAACAGAATCATGTTCGTCGGAAATTTTGATGCCTATCAGGCGCCAAAAATTAGCTACGAAATAATTGTCCATCGCTAATCCGTCACAACAATCAACGCTAAAAATTGGCGCAAAAGTTAGCGACGGACATTCTGTCGCTAAGCCGTGGCAAATATTAACTCCAAAAATTAGAGCTACATTTTGCGACGAAATTTGATGAAAACATTACAAAGACAAATTAAAGACAAATTAAATGTAATTAAAGGATGTAAAAAGTATAAATGAGTTTTCAAATTCAAATCATTGTTATGATATAAATTTCACTAATTAATGAGAATATTATTAAAAAGGAAAAAATATTTCTTATCGTATAATTTATAATGTTTTAATTTATTCAATTTTTTTTATTAAAAAAAAGGTAAAAGAGGGAGAAACTCGCTAAATCACAAAAAAAATTTCCCCTTATTCCATAATTAAACCATCGTAATTTCGTCGCTAAATCGTCGTTTTTCTTGCAATGTTAGCCGAGACGAACTCGCAGCCATCAAGACCCTCGCTCTAGACAACAATGTTTATGATGTGAAGGAACTCAGTATAGCCTTCCAGTTGAAAGACGTTGTGGGTAAGTCTATCCCTTACATCCATATAAAAGACATCTTGGGTTAGTCTGTTTTTTACTTTTTCTTCATACTTGATTTTAATCCTTGAAGCTTTTTTAAAGTAATCTTAGTCATTCTTATGCAGAAAAAGCAAATAAGGATTACTATAAGAACGTCGAGGAAAACACCAAACATGTGAAGGTCAAGCCCTTAAATCTCGATGCAATGCTTTTTGTCATTGAAGAGGTGACTGGTGAGGTGAGAGGTGCAAGGAAGATTGGATGCCTCTTACAGAAGGTGAGCAACCCTTTGAAGCATTCCAAGGAAAGGGAAAAAAGACTAGAGCCTAAGGGAAGACCACCAACAAGTCGAATAAGGCTCCCAGTAAGGGCATTGTCATTAGAAGGGACAAAGCATCCGCTGCGAAGACCAAAATGCCACCACTAGTCCAAGGGAGGGGGAAAAAAGCCCTTATATTGCCCATTATTAAGGAGTTTCCTGAAGAGCAGCTTACTCGTCGTCTAAGGGTCTCTCCTTACGCCCAAGGTCCTAATACAACTTCCTTTAGGGCCTCTCCTGATGACCAAGATGCAGATACAATCTTTACGATTGTTAAATCCATCAACACATTACTTTCGAACCTCGAGGCAGCTCCTCCATCCATTCATGTTGAAGCCTTTATTGCTGATCTAATAATGCCTTCGACTGAAGTCAATCTAGAGGCTTCCTCCTTTGATAATCAGTTGGAGGCACCCATGGAAGTGATCGAAGAGGTTCAAGGTGAGGTTCCCGTTAAGGATCAAACCCTTATAGCAAGTTTTTCTCCTTTGGTCATAGTGTTTGTGATGGTGTTTGGCCCTTATAACATTACTAACTCTATTCTTACCTTTTGTAAGGGCTTTTTTGTTTGATCCATTTGTGGAGGGAGGTCATCCTTCTATGCTCCCTTCGGTGGAGACAAGTTTCGAGGATTATTTAGCCTCCATTGGAGTTGGGCCATTACATATTCCCTCCACAGTAGTCCTAATAGAGGAAGCTCCCTTTGCCCCCATTCCATCAAGGTCTTGCTCTGAGACTAAGGCAGAAGCTGAAGCTTTGGCTCCTCCAGTTAAAAGGCCAAGGATTGAGGATTAGTCTGAGGGCCAAGTTGAAGATCAGGCTCATGAACAGAATGCCAATGCTGCAGGAGACCAACCCAGTGGCCAATTGGTTAGAGCTGTGAGTGAACCCCTTCAGGAATCGAGGACTGAGGTTGCTGAGGAAAGGGACATGAGCGAGCCTTCCCAAGGGTTGAGGCCAGAGTCTTCCAACTCAACTCGTATTTCTAACTTCTTATACATTGGACAGGAAAATAAGACAAGACCTGAGGCAGATTTGCAGACCCGAGAGCCTCTATCGTCCTTAAAAGGACTAAGGTCAGTAGGTCCTGCTTATATGAGGAGGCTAATGGCAATCACAGACCATGTTGCCCGTCCTCCTCCTTTACGACTAAGACTGTTATCTTCTCGGGCGGAGTCAATTTTTGGTGAGCTGAGGAAGGTTAAAGAGCTCTAAAAGGCAGATGACAGGCTTGAATTTGCTAACGACCTTGTTACTTCTATTTATCCTCTTCCTAAACCTTATAACCAGCTGATGACTTCCACCAAAGAGATTCTCAAAAAGGAAATATGGAAGAATTATGAGGTGAGCCTTTTTGAGCCCTTTTCCTTTTAGAATTTTCTTTTGAGCTTGATATATTTTTCTAACTCTGTGATTGTCGTCTCCACTTTTGTAGTCCATGAGGTCCAATACTGTTACGCTCGTCAGGCTTGAAACCTATGACGAGACGAGTACTATGCTGAGGCTCGTGATACTTAAATGAAAAAACTAAAGAGAGTGATCAGTATTGGAACTTCATGATTCATATAAGGAGGGATGTGGAGAATTGAAGGCAAGAGTGGTGGGCTTCGAGGACGACGTTAAAGAAATCCCCGACCTTCGCGTTAACCTCAAGCATGTAGAAAATGACCTTTGGAGAAAGGAAGAAGAGTTAGTTACTGCCTTAACAAAAATAAAAAGTGTAGAGCTTCGCTGTGATCAAGTTGAAGCAAACTGCAAGATGGTTTTCTCCAACTTCATTAAGTCAACAAGCTTTCGAAGGAAGGTGGCTACAGAGAGTATGAAGATTGGTTTTGATTATTACAATAGAGCCATTGATGATACAGCGTTGAAGTTCCATGGTGTATTAGCCTACAAACCTAAAAGGAGACTGGGCCCTATGCCTCTTCCACCTGACGACTGCAGGTCTGAATTTTCCATAGTTGAGGTTAGGGAGAGTGAGGTCCCAAGTCGCGAGGTTGAATCCGTTCCTCTAGGTGAGAAAGGGACAGCTGGGGCTTCAAGTTCAGCATTCAGTAGTTGACACTGATCCACCCACTTCTGAGCTAGCATATGTTAAGCCTTCTGAAGTGCAGCCTGCTGATATTATTAGTGTCAAGCCTACTGAGCCTTCTCCTACTATTGGGCTTCAACCCGAGTCTTCCTCCTCCACTCTGCTGGTTCAAGATTCAACTTCTTTAGCACCAAATTCTGACATTACTTTAACCTCTGCTTCTCTTAATAAAGAAACTTAGCCTTCCTTTCTTTGCATTTATTTTTCTTCTTGCAGAGTGTGTTGTACTCAAACTTTTTGTATATAATAAAATCTTAATTTTTTATTCGAGGAGTTGTCTTGTGTTGTTTGCTTTCTCGTTTGGACATTCATGACTAGTATTGAAAATTTACTAAGTGAAATATTTTTTTAAAAAAATTCAAGTATTGTACTTCCCTTTCCCCCTTGAGAGGAAAACTTTTGTCATGTTTTGTCTTTTCGCTTTAAGTTGTCTGAGTTGCCTCATTTGATGAGGCCGCTTCTGGCTTCACTGTCTTCCTGCTTTTTTTTTTTTTTAGGAAATGCTTCGCAATCCTTTGCTTATTTCTCACAAATCTTTTATCCCTCATATAGTGGTTTGCTTGCGGTCTTTCATCTAGATTTATTTAGGTATTTTCTCCCTCGTGCGAAGAGTTGCATTGCGAACTTTTGCCTAGAATTGTCTAGGTCTTTTCTCCCTCGTGCAGAGAGTTGTCTCGCGGTTTTTCACCTAGACTTGTCTAGGTCTTTCTCCCTCCTGCAGGAAGTTGTCTTGCGGACTTTCGCCTAGCTTTCTGCTAGGTCTTTTAGTGTTTCAACAATTTTGTTAATTACACAATTTCTAAGTGGAGCAAAAAGGCTTTTTTCATTTGCTTTTCATTGATGATTTCATTGATAGTATATTTTGAAGTGTTGAACATTCCAAGTATGGGGAATTTCAACACCATCCAAAGTTACAAGCTTGTAGGTAGCAGGACCAATGACTTTTTCTACTTTGAATTGTCCTTTCCATGTTGGGGTGAGCTTTCCCACTCCTTCTCGCTTTCTTGTTCCTTCAAGGTACCTCATGAATAAGTATCCTCAAGACCAATGAGTCCCAAGGCCAAGCTAATGCCTTGTTAGACGAATCCTGGGCTCAATAGAGTTAGTCCGCTGATTGGATGTATATCATAAGCCCATAAGTGAATGACTTCTTAGATGAACTTTCCCTACCTTGAGTCTAATAAAATTAAATATTTTTATCCCTTATCAATGATCAAATCATCTCAAATGTCCTTCCTCAACTTATCCCTAGTGGCTCTTTTCCTGCCCCTCTCGTTCAGGCTTCATCTAGGGTGCCCTCCAATGGCCATAGCCACCGGAGTGAGCTTTCCCTTCTCCTTTTTTCTTTTTATTTTGTTTTGTTGTTATGTATCTCTAATAATCTGGCCAAGATCTTGATTTATTTTGTCTCCCCTTTCCATGGGGTTCTTCATTTTTTGGGTTTTATCTCATATGTACTTTATCTTGTTCTTTGCTGCTATGAGGAAATGTGGATTTGTTCATATGTCCCTATGTTTCTCACTTTTGGGGTTCTTCATTTTTTGGGTTTTATCTCAGATCTACTTTAGCTAGTTCTTTGCTGCCATGAGGAAATGTGGATTTGTATATTTGTCCCAATGTTTCTCACTTTTGGGGTTGAAGATCGCTCCAACTGGAGCTGAAAACACGTGCATCCTTGGGTTCACAGGTTTGTCCATTTCTTCTACCATGAACGAGTTTTGTTCTTCTGTCAATCTATAGTGGCAGATCCAGTTGGTGTTTGTTGTTTCTCATAGATCTTGGTCTATTTTCAAATCAGTTGTTGTTCTGTGGATTTGGTTTAGGCTTTATCAGTGCAAGATCTTTTAGTGGGGTTCAATTGCTCTCCTGCTCTTCTGGATGGGTCTTCTCTTCATCGATCGTCGACGACGGTGGAGAGGCCAGAGGATGCTTCTGGGCAGAAAAAGATCATACAGAGACCAGTTGGGAAATTGTTAATCTTTATAGGCCAATGAGCTCGTTTCACTTTGGATTCCAAGTCCACTGTCAAAAATCCTATAATGGGTTATTGTTTTATGGACTATAGTCTAAATTTTTTTCTCTAATTGGACCTCTATGATATTTATATTGATTTGTTATACTGATTGGGCTTTTACCTCTTTAATGAATAGTATTTCTTTGAAAAAAAAAAAAAAAAAAACCTTATCCCTAGTGGGTGGGTGACATCTCCACTTTCCTACAACTTACGTGTTTTTTTTTTTTTCCCTTTATCTGTCTTAAAATCTCACACATCCACCTAAACTATACCCATCTACCAACATTCACTATCACAAATCATAGCAAGTTACATATGATATTATCATTCAGCGTAACGGTAACTTTATGATCATCGAGTACTATAATCACAATCCTCCATTTCAATGACCAAACCTTTTTTGATCTGTTATTAATATGCTCCTTCATAACCCCACCTTTCACATGGTAGAATCTGGAATGAAAACGAACACACGACAATAAATACAAACCATTAAAATAGCACTTATGACTCACTATCATTATTTCCATTGCAGAGCCCACCATTAAGAAAAAGCAGAGTTTATTGGGAATGAAGAGAATCAGAATAATCACAAGTATAATAGTGTTTAAATAGCATAACTAGGATAATCTGATCAAGATATTTTTCAGGTCTTAAATCTATGGAAAATAATCATCAAGAACCAGAATTTGAGAAATGCCAAGTACCCTGATGGAGAGCTCAATTGATTCCTTTTTCTATTTTAACTTCATAAAATTTTGGAAATCCATTAACATTAACTTGGTGTCAAGCTCCAACCTCTCAAATTCCTTCCTAAGTGCACCAACAAGCAACAAACAAAATCACAAAGGAAGTATATTATGCAAATATACGTTAATAACCCACAAGAAACAACTGAAAATATGACCCAAATATTAACAGGTAAAAGATTTTAAAAAAAAAAAAAAATGATTAGTAAGACTAAGGGCTTGTTTGGTACACCTTAAAATTAGAATCCAAGTGGAATAGTAATCTAAAACCTTAGACATTTTTTTCCAAGTTTATTTTTTAAATAATTAAACAGAATTTATTGATTAGATTAATAATTATACTTAAAAATATATATCATATCAATAAAAATTAGAGTCATCTAAATTATTCAAATGTAAAAAAATAAAAAAAACTTTAGATTATTTGTGTACCAAAGCAAAAAATGAAATCTTATTATTGGAACAAGATTCTATTCACAATCCTATAGTGTACCAAACATGCCTTAAGAGATTAAGTAGCACCAAATTGACTGATGGTGAGCCTATGTGTTCTTGTAGAAATTATGAAGTAACATGTGATTCATGATGCTGGATAAAACAACATGAACACTGCAAAAGGAAACCTCAGTAATAACATTCAGAGACTCTAATATGTCACAACCAGATCAAATGCTTACCGGATACTTTGATCCCATGCTGTTGTTTAAGCCAACGAATAGAGAAATGTCCACACATTGTGCCCTGTTCTTCATCTTCAACACAAACATAATTCCATGTAAAATTATGATCAGTCAAAGCACAAGGGATTTTCCGCTAGACAACTTGTACAGGCTATCTCACTGTTGCGCAGTTCTGTTCATTAATATGCTTCCAAACGCATACTGTGCTTAGAATTCTTTGGTCTACGTGTTTGACATTATTATTTTCACAAGGGGAAAGACACAAAAGAATATGATATTCCTCTCTAGATAGCCTTAACCAAGAAAAAAATTCTAAACAAAAAAGTTGATCCAAGTTGCTGCATTCATATAATGTAAATCTAACAAGTTAGGAATTTTTTCAATCTAAGTGATCCACTAGCAGGAAAAGTTTCACTTTAAAATAATTTGAGAGCACTACCACTGTGAGCCAAAGGCAATACCATTTGAAGACCTTATGTACAAATACAAATGGAGAATACGAATGTATCAAAATGAATAAGAAAAACTAATGCCTGAAAACAAGTTTTCTCAAACTCTAGAAATTTGAGACAAAGCAGTAGCTCATTTAAAGCTAATGTGATATTAACAAGACAACTGATACATAATTTGTGTTTACAGAGGGATTTCTAGTTGTCTTTTAGAAGGCTGATTTTTACTTGAAAAGACAGGTACAGATTTGAGAATGTTGTGATCATGGCCTTTGGTTTATTTACTTTCACATGGATACTTTCATTATGATAGTTTCATGTCTTATTAAGAAGTGAGTTCATAGAAGTAAATAATATCAAGTATAAAGTTTACCCAGATGAACCAAGTGAAATCCAATTTCAGCACTTAAAACTCAAATGTTATATCCATTGCTGCAAAGTCTCGAACAATTCCATGAATTAATCAATTTTCAGAATTTACAACTATAAAACTCTAAGCTTTGCCAGAAGGCTAACTCAACTAAAAAATTTAATTTTGCACATCATCAGAAGTTCCAATTTTAAAAGAAAGTTCAATTTCATTAATCATGAACAAGGAAGGAAATTTGTAGAAAATAGAAAATGAGGAGAAAACTGTTTGTGCAATTCTTACAAGAGACAACAAATAAAACTCAATATAATAAATTTAGAAGCATGTTTCACACAGAAATAGCCAAAACATGCATGCAACTTGCTAAATAAAGAGTAAAGTCAATATAACACACTACTCATTCGCGACATGTGTAATCAAATATATTAATATACATAAATAACCAAAAACACCTTGGAATATCTAGCTATTAGAAATTCCTTGTTTATTATAAATTATGATGTACAAAAAGATGAAGACTTGGCATGGTGCAGAAAGTAGAGAATAGAAGTAACAGATAGAGAAGATCCTCGCATGGAGCAACCAAACAAGTAGCGAATGTTGTCTTCTTTATTTGATTTTTTTTGAATCTGATAGTTATTATTTTCTTTATAGAGACTATCATATATATTTGTTATACAAAACCTTCAAATAGAACTACATGATTGGTAAGATAAATTTCTAATTACAGAACCAACATATTACTTCATCCTAATTAAAATAATATATATAATGCTTGCTTTGTTCATCTATAAACTGCACACATTCCAACTCACCAGATCTGAATATCAGCAGCTCGTGCAATTTTCCATGAAAAGGATGCATCCAAAGATGCTATTAAGGCGAAGAATGAAGGGCACCTAAAGACTTGCTGATGATATTCTTGATATTTTACCTTTAATTGGTGAAATCCAGGTGGCTGCCTAGTCAGGTAGCTCAAACAGACTATGACATTTACTCCGAGTACAAAACCATTGAGATTTCCCAGCATTAAAGCACACACGTCAACATAATGCTACATATCAAGAACTTGACAACTGACAAGTTCAGCAGAACCCATATCTCTACTGGCAATGACCTTCCAGACAACTGTTTCTGATTCAGCCGGTGAGAAAGAATGATCTTGTGAGGAGCCAACAAAATCAGAAGCTGAGCTCAATGGTGAAGAACCCAAATTATCACGCAGACCGGCCTGCATAACTACTATTTTATGATTGGCATCCTTTGTGATGACATGAATCTTTCCATGAAAACCAGCAAGCAGATGTGGAGTTTCTGAATCTGAAGAATCATAAATAGGAACTTTTCCTATAACAACTTTCCAAGCATCTTCTTTCTGATCATACACCTTGATCTTACCACTGTCTCGAGAACTAGAGGGATCAAATGAATATAATTCACCATCTACCACAACACTCAACTTTGTACCTGCCTGCCGTGCAGGCCAACCTTCTCCCATGCCAGTTGGCATTTCAGCCCATGAATTGGTTTCAGGATCATAAATTTCTCCACCAGCATCTACAAAGAAAGGCCACGAGTACAAACTTTGAGGGACACATAATCTTCCCATGTATGAAGTCATCCCAGTGGCAATAGGCTTTAGCATGTCAGACCAAAAGGCATTGGGGAGTTGTTGAGATTTTGAGAATGGCATGCTTGGAACTTCAGACCATGTACTGGTGCAAGGGTCAAAAACTTCAGCAGATTGAAGAGGAATCAATGCTCCTCGGAACTGACTGACCCCTCCAACAACATAAAGCTTGTTGTTCAAAATGCTAGTCTTGCAATAAGCCCTCCCAGTAGACATGGAAGCGATCTCACTCCATCTATTTAGGATTGGATCATATCGCCGGACACAACACATGGTTGAAGCTCTAAAGAATCCACCAAGCACATAGAGGCATCCATCAACAGCACCAATGGCACAACCGCAAAATGGCATGTGATCCAAAGGGTGCTTTTGCCCAATCCAACTCCTTATAATTTCAGCAATTTTAATGCGAGGTCCCACCATGTTCCACAACCAAAGCCCTGAAGATCCGTTCCGAGATTCTTCTGCATAAACATCAGGCATTGGAGGCAACCTCTGCCATTTTCTTGACAAAGGATCCAAAGCAAGCCATGATAGTTCCTCTTCAACTTTAGTCAATACATACAACCATTCTTCAGTCAACCCAAGTTCTTTTCTCAATCTAAATAGCTCATGGCTCATAATAGTTTCCTTCCACTTCTGTGACACCAACCTCAGATTTAAATAATAAATTCTAGGAATTCTAGCAAGAATCTGGATTGACAACTCATCAGGAAGACTTGGAATCAGTCTTGGAGTTTCTTCATAAAAGCTCAAGGACCTCTTTCGCCTCTTGCAACCAGTATCACATGAGACCTCATTAAACTGGTTTGTCCTATACTTTGTGCTAGCCAAACTCAAAATTGCCCCCATTAAAAGGAAAAACTCCCCAGATAGCAATTCCAAGTATGAACTTGAAGAATACTGAAACAAAAAGGGGGCAACAATTCAGCATAGCAAAGCAAAAGCTAGATAGACAAGAAATCGAGCAGTGAGTAAAGATAAGAACTTATATATTGAAGGGATCAGTCTCTAAATTCTTGCACAAAAAAAATATATATATATCTAAAAAAGAAATCAATTATTACATCCTGACATTTGGTTTTAAGTATCAATCTTAACCCTTCTCTTCTTCCAAACATTTCACTTTCCCCTACTTCCCAATTACTCCATGTACTGCATTCAGATTTCAGAATACTTTGGTCCATATATGTTCTCAAAAGTTGACTCTATTGATCAACTAAAAACCCAATTCCAAATTAAAAAAAAAAACCCTTGAAGAATCAACTCATTGTATTAGAAAATAAAAAGGCACTGAAAGAAAAAAAAATTCCCACCTACCTTAATACAGTTTCGAAGTATATAAAAATGATAACAATATTCTAATAATAAAAGAAAAGTCTACCATCCTCCAAAATTAAAGAAAAATAACCCACCAAAACAAAGCGCTTACTTCATTTTACTTGAAATGAATTTGATCACAAAACTTTTATCAGATCAATAAACAATCACCAAGAACTCAAATTAGTCATCAAAGCCAACACAATTCAAAGGAAAACTAAAAACTTTAGCAGATTCATAACCAGAATTTACATTGAAAGAACATAGATCTTAAACTCAAAAGAAAGAAAGCAAGAAAAAAAAAAAGTTGGGTTCAAGATTTTTCACCTAGTGAAAGCTGAGAAATGAAGAACTACGGAGTTGTGTAACGAAGACGACAAATCAAAGCATTTATTTATTTTGCCTGAATCAAAGCATTTATAGAAATATATAAAGATTCAATCTTTTTGAAAAATATCTAATGAATACAGTGTAAATGCTTTGGCAAAAAAAAGAAAACAGTGTACATGTACTTATATCTTTTTTTTTTTTTTTTATAAAGCATTTTTCATGTTTTTTATTGGTTAATAAGATAATTTAATTTTTTAAGTTTTGACTGTTTTTTTTTATTTTTTTTGCCAGAGGAAGTTTGACTGTTTGAGGTCTTAGTTTTACCGGTATTTTATTATTTATTATATTTCTATTTAGGTTTTTCTAATGATTGTGGATTAATTAAAAAATAAAAATTCATATAAAATTAAATAAATAAATTTAAAAACAAAATAAATAAATAAATAATAGGATTTTTGAATTATTCTCTTAGAATGATTAGTAATTATAAAGAGTACAATTATATTAAAATTTTTATTTTTTTATCATTTAATTTATTTTTATATTAATTTAATTATATTTATCTAAAATAATTATTTTATAATTATATTTTATTTAAACTAATTATTCCATATATATTAACTATAATTGTCCATTGTCTTATTTTTATAATGTTCGAAGATAGTTGAGTTGGTTTTTCAGAATTTCTTATAGTTGAATTGGTATAAATATATATATATATATATTTATTTATTTATACCATTAAGACTAGATATATTCCTTCATAAAATTATAAAAATTTTATAAATTCATATTAACCTATATAACTCACCTATACTTTAATTAACAAGTGTCATAACTCAACTACCTTTTTTTATTTTTAAAATATATATATATATATATATATATATATATATATATTTTTTTTTAACAAAATATATATATATATATATATTTCGTTAAAAAATAAAAAAAGGTAGTTATATATATATTTTGTTAAAAAATAAAAAAGGTAGTTGAGAGATGACACGTGGATTAAAAAATTAAAGCACTTGGATAATGATGCGTAGACTCGTACGCGTTCCACGTGGGTTTTTCGGGTCAAGATTTGTGTTTTGCGTGTGGACTTGGATTTCTTTTTATTCGGCCCACTAAAAGGTAAAATGGGCCTATTTCAAATCCAAATCGCATTTTCATCTTAATTTAATTTTGTTATTTTTATTATTACATAAGTAAGGTTTATTCATTGTTATATATTATTGTCTAATAAGATGTTTAATAATATTCTTAAAAAAAAAAAAAAAGATGTTTAATAAATTTAAGTGTTTGTCTAATATTACTTGGTAATTCATAATAAAATTAACAGAGACAATTAATATTTATTTCTTTATTAAAATAAAAAATACTTATAAAAGTTTTAATTATGTGTGTTTGATACATATAAAAAGAGTTTTTTCGGAAATGCATACCAAAAAAATTTATCTTTTTTTTGTTTTAATTTAATAACGTAATGTTATTGAATTTTGGCTTGCGTTTCAAAATGGTAATAATGCATGGGTGTGGCTATAGCCAATAAGAATGTGAAGGTTTTATGCAATTGATCTTTCCATTCAAATAAATGAAGTCAATGATGTGAATGGTGTAAAAGTAAGTGTTTTTTTTTTTTTTTTTTTTTTTCCCGTATGTTTTGAAATTCGGAGCCATATGGCTGGTTGAATTAGAAAAATTAATAATTGATTTACAAATTGGTCTGAATCACTTATAAATTTAGTATTTTTTATAATAAGCATTCACAACGTGTAACAAACGTTACTTTACTTTATATATGATTATAACGTTCGTTTAAAATATATAACGTATGTTACACATACATATCAGTAAACATTTTATATAAATAATAAATATATGTTATTATTTAGTTCGATCATGATTAAATTTTTTATTTATAACTTTTTGTTTTTATTGATTTTAAGATCATACTGAATTAAAAAAAAAAAATAGGTTTTCAATAAATGGAGAGAATAAACTCTTATCTCTCTACATTGATGAAAAATATAATTCCTCTATATATAATTGTATATAGAGCCCACCTAACATATGGTACTGTTAATTGGAAACTTGTCAATGTTTGATTAGATTTTAAAATGATTTTTTTTGCATTAGCATAGTTTTGGGAGATAAGTTGACGAAACAGTGAAGTTATTATTTAGATCTAAGCAATTGGTTTTTAGAGGATTAAACTTAAATCAAATAATGAATTATTTTTTAAAAAAAATTGAACTTATAAATAGTCGGATGAATATATTTTTATCATCATAGCATCATTTCAATACAACATAAATTTGATATGAAAAAAAGATTTTTTTCATTTTATCGTTTATTTAATCTTTTATAATTATAATTTTAATATTTGATATTAACTTTTTTTTTTATATAATTTATTATATTTTTTATTTAATTTTAATAAGTATGATTTTCTTATTTTACTAAACAAGACCCTAACTGTAGCTACAGTGAATTGTATATTACACACCAAGCACCACTACAAGAAAAATAATCTATGCCCACGCTTTTTAGACCACGCTTTAATAAAGCGTGGGCAATATTTGGTTAGTGTTAAAAATAGCCCACGCTTTGACAAAGCGTAGATTTTTTTTTTTATTTACCACGTGTAAAAGCGTGGTGGACTATCCAACATGTTAAATTTATCGATATTAAAATAATTTATTAAACCCAAGCTCATTGGCCTCCCTCTTTCCCCTCTCTCTTTGTTTTCTTTTCTCTCTCTGAGTCTTAGAGATTGCCATTCAAGACGGTCGTTAGCAGATCGCCATTGAAAATTCCTCCTATTTCCCAATTCACTTCAAGACTCTCTCAATTCAATCTCCAAATCAACTCCCCTAACCTATGACCCAAGGCCTGGTTTCTTAGTTCGGGCCGTCGACGACCGATTGTGGGAGAAGCTGTGACCGTGACTGAGGAGGAGAAGCCTAAGGAGCCGTCGGAGGAACAGTTGGTCAATTCCTTTTCTGGGACCGATTGTGGATTGAGTGCCGATAGTGAGACTAGAGCTGAAATTGTTGAGCTTATTACACAGCTTGAAGCCAAGAACCCTACCCACTGAGGAATTGACTCTACTCAATGGCAAGTGGATTATCGCGTAAGTTTTTCTTTGTCCCCCTGTTTGGTTTCTGAGAAAATACAAACTTAGATTTTCTAGTTTTCAATATGTTCTTTTTGCTTTCTTCGCTCTCTTTCATCTTGTTGTTTCTAATTCTCCAGAGCAAATAGAAAATTTCTGTAAGTTCTACCCTCCAGTTGACTGCCCTGAAATTTCTATAATTATATGAACAGAACTCTACCAAATTTGATTGTGTTTGTTGAACTGATTTTCCTGTTTTCTGGTTTGGTTGTGTTTCAAGATTTTTACAGTTTATTAGTTGCATGTAAGCTGCTCGACGAAATGCCCCACTGAAACGCCCTCTCAATACAGTAGAGCAGAGCATATATTCTTCAAAAAATAATGTAATTCTTTCCCACAAAAGCGTTGTTTTATATAAACATGCACATTTCAAGCAGATTTGAAGCATAATTTATATATATATATATATATTTTTTTTCATTCTTTCATGTAATTAAAGGACTCCATAAGTATATATGTATTGGTAAATGACAATGAGTAAATTTCAGGTGGTTCCACACATCACTGATGCCATTAAGAATTGGATTGAATCACTTGTTGTTGTTCTTGTGGATGGAAAGGAGGGCCGAGGGCCCTGCGGATGTGTGTGTGATAGAATTGGGAGGAACTGTAGGTGAGAGCACTGTCGAACGAAGATAGATTGATGCATTTAATCCTACATCTGCTTGATTTCATACAGAGTGATAATTTGTGCTTTGTCTTTCCCCTTTAGGTGACAT
>CATKHJ010615361.1:0-11523 GCA_949750685.1 Vernicia montana
ATAATATAATAAATACAAACTCAGTTTACTGTAATTGCGGATTTCTAGAACTTTAATACTATACGGATATAAATTAATATAAAATCCACTACTTGAGGAAATAGCAGAGAAACTCAACAGTAATAACATAACTAAGCTCATCTTGCAACCTGAAAAAAAAAAAGTAGTGAGACATGGGTGAGCACCTTAACTCAGTTAGTGATACCAACCAATATATAAACCTAGTGCTCTAATATTAATCTAGCAATAATATTTATGCAACGTGTCATATATACAAATAATCATATAATCTCATACAATGATGGGAATCAGTCCACAGGAATCACACTATACCACAAATCTGGGGAGCCGATCCCCCATATCATGGTTCTTTGAAACCAATTACTATCACTTTAAAAATCCAATACATAGGGTACCAGCTGTCTCTGGCCTAAGCCATGCAGCGACTCGACTGACAGCAGCGAGCGATGAGCAAGCTCCTAAGCCATCATACACCAGTCAAAACTCATCCAATCACAATCATCATATATCAAAATCACAATTCTAGGTGATTCTTGTGTCATCCCAATTCCATCTAGCATCCACAAATAATTATGCAACACATAATTAATGAAACATTTACATACATGTGTCAAAATGTTCAATATTATTCATAATGCAGAATTATATACATATATTCATACGATAAATGTAGATGCATGAAAAATAGGAAAATATATTAGAATCACTCACAATACAGGTACGGAAAATCAAAACTCGAGCAATGACTAGGACCTTGGGCTGCAGAAGATGGTCTTGGAAGATCTAGAAAATAAAATATTAACATATTATCAGAATAAAATTTTTTATAATAATCAAATATAGACACATCCTAAGACCGTGGAGAAATCTACCATAACATTGGCAGAGTTTCCTCCAGAGTAGACCCAATCCATCAGAAATTCAGACAACAGACTTAACCTCGAATTATCGAATTTATCAAATAGGCTCCCAATAACAATTCTTAAAATTAAACTCCAATAATATATATTATTCTCTTAATAACTCTAAAATAATATAATTACCATTAATTATCTAAATTCATAAATAATTACAATATACCGAAATAAATAATTATAACATTAAAATAACCATCAGGGATTAATTTCGGACTAGCGGAGAGTCACCGAAAAATGTCAATAGTGTCGGATAACGGCGAGATTGGTACCAATGGATTTGTATCGAAACGTAGATGCTGGAAATATATATCACTCTTCCTCACTCGCTAGAGAATCGCCGAAAAACGTGTCGGCAGCTCGGTAATTTCATCGGATTCCAGCTAAATTTTAAACGTTCACCAAAATTAGCAAATAAGGTATCAAATCGAAGTTTAGGAAAAGAGGAACTCAACGGTACTAGAATCGGCGAGAACGAAAATCAAAATCGGCTGAAAAAACTCTTGAAAGCTCACTGGCCGGCGAACGTTCAAGCGAAAAGTGCGGCAACGGACGGCGACCGAGCTAGTACCGTTGGAAAGCTCTTCATCTCCTATTTCCAATGGACTGGTGCATGCACTATTACAATGACCGGACAACAGCGAACGACGGTAGATTCCTTTACCTTCTTTCTCTGCCTCTCTCACTCACACACACTGCTACTTTCCTTTAACTTTCTCTGACTCTTTCTCTTTGTTTTCCGCAACCAATAAACACACACACACACACACACACACACACACACACACACACACACACACATATATATATATATATATATATATATAATACTAACTTTAACTTTCTCTTCCACCATTTCTAACTTTTCCGTTATTCTTTCCAGCACTTAACATATATAATAATAATAATAATAATAAATAATTTTGAAAGTTACTTAAATAAATTCACTTTTTACTAAATAAATAAATTTATTTATTTATTTTACTAAAATAAATACCCAATAATAATTTTTTTATAAATTTAAAAATTTAAGATATTACAATATTCTCCCCTTAAAAAAAAATCGTCCTCGAATTTGGGTAAAGATAGTAATTCATAAAAATAATACACATATTGATACATAAATACTTAAAAACATTGACATATTACATTTCAAAACAAATCAACTTGTTTCAAACAGATAAGGGTATTTCTCTCTCATCTCGGCTTCTATTTCCCACATACACTATTCGGTAATGTGATTACGCCACATAACCTTAACCATAGGAATTTCCTTAGAACGAAGCCTGCGAATCTGAAAATTCACAATAACTACAGAAACTTCCTCAGAAAACAGATTTTCACAAATCTAAATTTCTTGTGGCTGTAATACATGAGAAGAATCAAAAATATATTTTCTCAATATAGAGATATGGAACACAGGGTAAACATGTGAAAGATCCTATGGCAAGTCCAAACGATATGCGACTACTTCAACTCTCTCAATGATCCTATATGGACCAATATATCTTGGTGCCAACTTTCATCTCTTACCAAATCTCATTATTCCTCTCATAGGAGAAACTTTTAAGAAAACAAAGTCACCCACATAAAAAGAAAAATCTCTATGCCTTGGATCCGCGTAACTCTTTTGCCTGCTAAAGGCAGTCTTCAGTCGCTCTCGGATTATAGGAACTTTCTCTGAAGTGATCTGAATCAAATGCCAACTGTTTTTCTCCAACTTCCTCCCAACAAACTAGAGATCTGCACTTTTTGTCATATAGAGCCTCATAAGGTATCATTTCAATACTAGCATGATAGCTATTATTATAAGCAAACTCAATTAATAGCAAGTGTCAATCCCAATGACCTCTAAAGTCAAGTATGGACATTCGAAGCATATCCTCTAAGATCTAAATTGTCCTCTCAGACTGACCATCTGTTTGAGGGTGAAAAGCTGTGCTGAAATCTAACCTTGTACCCAATGCATCTTGCAAAAATTTTCAAAATCTAGAAGTAAATTGGGGTCCTCTATCTGACACAATGGAAACTGGAACTCTATGCAAACAAACTATTTTTTCCACGTATAACCTTGTGTACTTAGCCATAGAGTAATTGACTTTAATTGGAATAAAGTGTGCCGATTTGGTTAATCGGTCCACGATAACCCATATAGAGTCATATCTTGCAATAGTCTTAGGCAATCCATTCACAAAATCCATAGTGATCATTTCCCATTTCCATTCAGGAATAAGAAGTGATTGCAACAATCCAGAAGGCTTCTGATGTTTTATCTTTACTTGTTGACAAGTTAAACATCTAGAAATAAATTCAGCAACATCTTTCTTCATACCATTCCACCAATAAATACCCCTCAAATCACGATACATTTTGGTGGAACCTGAATGCACATTGTACGCTGCGAGGTGTGCTTCTTCTAAAATCTCTTTTCTCAAATTATCTACATCAAGAACACATAAACGAGAATCGTGTCGAAGTACTCCATTATCATCAATCACGAAGTCTCAAGTACTGCCTTCCTGCACCTCATATATAATTCTACATAATTGTGGGTCCCGTCTCTGAGCCACTTTAATTTTTTTCACTAAAAACGAACGAACTTTGAAATGTGCTAACAATACTCCAGAATTGTGCACCTCCAACTGTAACCCTTCATCAAACAATTCTTGTAACTCTTTAACTTTAGGTATTTTCTCTACCATAATATGAGCTAAACTACCAGAAGACTTCATACTTAATGCATCAGCTACAACATTTGCTTTACCAGGGTGGTAAAGAATGGTGCAATCATAATCTTTAAGAAGTTTCATCCATCTTCTCTGTCTCAAATTCAAGTCCCTCTGGTCAAAAATATATTTTAAGCTCTTGTGATCCGTATAAATTTCACAAGTTTCACTATACAAGTAATGCCTCTAAATCTTCATGGCAAAATTACTGCTGCCATTTCCAAATCGTGGGTGGGATAATTTTGTTCATGCTTCTTCAACTGACGAAAGGCATAAGCAATCACTTTATCATGTTGCATTAAAACACACCCGAGACTAATTCTCGAAACATCACAATAAATTGTGTAACTGCCTATACCCGAAGGTAAAGTTAATACTGGGGCTGAGGTAAGACAATCCTTAAGCCTTTGAAAACTATTTTCACACGCCTCAATCCATTGAAACTTAACATTCTTCTAAGTTAATCAAGTCAAAAGGGCTGCTATCCTTGAAAAATCTTGAACAAACCGACGATAATAACCTGCTAATCCAAGAAAACTGCGAATCTCGGTGACTGTAGTAGGCCTTAACCAATTTGTGACAACTTCCACCTTTTTGGGGTCCACCATAATACCATCCTTAGTAACAACATGCCCCAGAAAAGGTACATTGTCTAACCAAAATTCACATTTGGAGAACTTAGCATAAAGTTGATGATTCCTCAAAGTTTGCAAAACCATCCTCAAGTGTTGAGCATGCTCTTCAGGAGTCTTCGAATATACCAGAATGTTATCGATAAACACAA
This sequence comes from Vernicia montana, assembly GCA_949750685.1. Taxonomy (NCBI): domain Eukaryota; kingdom Viridiplantae; phylum Streptophyta; class Magnoliopsida; order Malpighiales; family Euphorbiaceae; genus Vernicia; species Vernicia montana. The sequence goes on from CATKHJ010615361.1 coordinate 4,446, forward strand.
TGAAAAACCGATCTAGGAATGGTTTAAACACTCGGTTCATAAGATCCATAAATGTGGCAGGTGCATTAGTGAGTCCAAAAGACATCACAAAGAACTCATAATGTCCATACCGAATTCTAAATGTTGTTTTAAGAGTATCTTCTCTCTTGATCCTCAATTGATGATATCCCGAACGAAGATCAATTTTTGAGAAACATTTAGCACCTTGAAGTTGGTCAAACAAATCATCAATTCGAGGAAGAGAATACTTATTCTTTACAGTCACCTTATTCAATTGTTTGTAATCAATACAGAGACGCATCGATCCATCTTTCTTTTTCACAAACAATACCGGAGCACCCCAAGGAGAAGTACTGGGTTGGATAAAACTTTTATCCAAAAGATTTTGCAACTGGTCCCTGAGCTCTTTTAATTCCGTAGGTGTCATTCTATAAGGTGGCATAGATATAGGGTTTGTTCCCGGTATCACATCAATACAAAATTCTGTCTCCCTATCCGGAGGTAATCCTGGAAGCTCTTCAGGAAACACATCAGAGAATTCATTTACTATAGGCACATTCCCCACATTTCCAACATCCTTGGAAACATCTTTGACAATAGCTAAATAACCTTGACAGCCACGACGTAACATCTTTCTAGCATTGATAGCTGAGATAAGGTTATAGGGAGCAACATTTCTATCTCCTCTGAAAGAAAACTCTGTGTCGCCAGGAATACGGAACACGACTTCCTTATTGCGACAATCGAGGGTAGTATAATGGATCAACAACCAATCCATACCCAAAATTACATCAAAATCCATCACATCAAGCATAATTAGATCGGCAGGAAGAATCCCTCCCTCGACTCGAACTGGACATGCAGAAAAAGTTGTGTCCACTAACAAAAAATCACTCATAGGAGTGGCAACTGATAATGGATACTCAAGACTGACAGGCATCATATCAATTTTTACTATAAAACTAGGGGATATAAAAGAGTGCGTAGCATCCGGGTCTAATAATACACGATCCTCTAAAGAACAAACAGAAAGAATACATGTCACCACTGCATTAGAAGCTTGAGCGTCCTGATGGGTGAGTGTGAAAATCCTACCCTAGTTTTGATTTTGTCCTCCACTAGCGAATCCAGAACTCTAGCCCTGACTTTGTCCTCTACCTCTGCCCTCAAAACCACGGCCCTGCTGGCCACTAAATCATCCCCCGGACTGAGAAGGAGCGGAGGTAAACCTAGGCTGAGCTACACTGGGCATAAATCCCTAAGTGAAAGTTCTCTGGCCACCAGTTATAGGGCAATCTCAGGCAAAGTGACCCGGTTGGCCACAACCATAACATACACTCGCTCCCTACCAACACTGCCCCTGATGGGCTCTACCACATCTAGAACACACTGTGGTAACTGAACCTGAACCACTGTAACTAAATCCACCACTACTACCACTATAGCATCTGTTATGCCTAAATCCACTTTTACCCCTGTTTTTGTTCTTGCGTCTGTGGGAACCCTGTGAATCAGTAGAATAAGTCCCCAAAGTAAAAGTACCAGCAGTACCAACAAAATCAGATGTACCCAGGCCCTCGCCTCGGTTATTTCTTCTAGCCTTCTTCTTTTCATCTACCGTGAACTCAATATCACAAGCATCATCAACAATCTCACTAAAAGGATAACCCTGACGTCCACTAAATAGAGATTGATAGTCATCTCCTAAGGCCCTAACATATTGAAATTTCTTAGATTCCTCATCTGGTACAGCAGTAGACACAAATCTACACAACCCTAAAAATGTATTGGTGAATTCTGCCACAGAGGTGTGCTCATCTTTCTTCAAACTCTCAAGTTCAATCATCTTTCTATGAACAAACCCAGGAGGAACAAACCAAGCCAAAAATTCCCTAATAAAATCATCACAAGTCATATCCCGGTATCTCTGCCGGATATAATTCTTATACCATATCTGAGCTGGTCCCTCTAACTTACGGCTAGCAAAATAAATAGATTTGGTATCTGAGCAACCCAACTCCAAACAAATTTCTGTAATATTATCCAAGAAATCCTCCTCATCACCAGAGAAAGTAGGAGGATTATGCTTAATAAACCTCTCTAAAGACACTGTAGGTACTACAGGTACTACAAGTGCTACAGGTGCAACAGGTGCTACAGGTGGAACTGGTGGAGCAGGTGGAGCTGCTTGAGGGATGGCTCCAACCACATCAGCCATAATCCGCTGAAATCCAGCAAGCACGTCATTCACATCAGTAGGAGCCTCATCACCAACCTGCCTATGTCTATCTCTGTGACTAGGGGCTGATGCTGCTGCACTTATAGAGCCCTCCTCCTCTGGAGAAATATGCTCCTCAGCGGCAGCAGCTTGCTCACTAGTGCTCATTTTACTGAAAAGGGACAGAATAGTTTATCAAATGAAGAAAAATAATCCACACACATATTCCACTAAGTAACCATCAAAGTACTGCAGAAGTTAGAAGCAAGTGAAACATATAAAGACATGTTGGAATCCTATGTTCCACAATTACAGTTCCTTAGGAAAATGAGCCAAAAGCTCTGATACCAACTTTGTCACGATCCGAATTTAGGAGCACGTGATCGGCACTAGGGTACGGAAAAACTTAAGGCTTTCAAAACCTGTAGTCAGCCTGACATAACTAATCAACAGAAAATATACCTTGAAATCACAATCCTAGGTGATTCTTGTGTAATTCCAATTCCATCCAGCATCCACAAATAATTATGCAACACATAATTAATGAAACATTTACATACATGTGCCAAAATGCTCAATATTATTCATAATGCAAAATTATATACATATATTCATACGGTAAATGTAGATGCATAGAAAACAGAAAAATATATTAGAATCACTCACAACACAGGTGCGAAAAATCAAACTCAATCAATGACTAGGACCTGAGGCTGCAGAAAATGGTTCTGGACGATCTAGAAAATAAAATATTAACAGATTATCATAATAATAATTTTTATAATAATCAAATATAGACATATCTTAAAACCGTGGAGAAATTTACCATAACATTGGCAGAATTTCCCCCAGAGTAGAGCAAATTCCTCAGAAATTCAGACAACAGACTTAACCTCGAATTATCGAATATATCAACTGGACTCTCAATAACAATTCTTAAAATTAAACTTCAATAATATATATTATTCTCTTAATAACTCTAAAATAATATAATTACCATTACTTATCTAAATTCATAAATAATTTCAATATGCCGAAATAAATAATTCTAACATTAAAATAACTATCAGGGATTAATTTTGGACTACCGGGCACTCACCGGAGAGTCACCGAAAAATGTCAACGATGTCGGATAACGGCGAGATTGGTACCAATGGATTTGTATCGAAATGTAGATGACGGAGATATATATCACTCTCCCTCACTCGCTGAAGAATCGCCGGAAAACGTGTCAGCAGCGCGGTAATTTCACTAGATTCCGACTAAATTTCAAACGTTCACCAAAATTAGCAAATGAGGTACCAAATCGAAGTTTAGAAAAAGAGGAACTCAACAATACCAGAATCGGCGAGAATGAAAATTAAAATCGGCCGAAAAAGCTCTCAAAAGCTCACTGACTGGCGAATGTTCTGGCGGCAAGTGCGGCGGCGGACGGCAACCGGGCTAGTACCGTTGGAAAGCTCTTCGTCTCCTCTTTCCAATGGACCGGCGCATGCACTGTTACCGTGACCGAAAGGCGGCGAACGGCGGTAGATTCCTTTTCCTTCTCTCTCTCTCTCTCTCTCACTCACTCACACACACTGCCACTTTCCTTTAACTTTTTATGACTCTTTCTCTTCTTTTTTCCGCAACCAATATATACATATATATATATATATAATACTAACTTTAACTTTCTCTGCCACCATTTCTAACTTTTTCGTTCTTCTTTCCAGCACTTAACATATATATATAATAATAATAATAATAAATAATTTTTAAAGTTACTTAAATAAATTCATTTTTTACTAAACAAATACCAATAATAAATTTTTTATAAATTTAAAAATTTAAGATATTATAATTTTATTCATAATTAATTTTATGAACCAAACATAGCATTAATACTATTAGAGCAATAAGAATTTAAGAGGGCAATTAATGATGAATTTTAACTTGGTAATGAATTTTTAATTTATGTGATACTATTTGGATCAATTTGATTCGGATCAAATGCATTTAATGCATCCAGGTTGCAAGTTAAAAAAATTTATAATCTTTATAAATAAAAGCAAAAAAAAAAGTATCAAATTAATCAGTTGAAAATCGATAGCTCTCGTCAATATCCAACTAAGGTAGACAATAAATTAATTTTGTAAATTTTCAAAGCAATACATTAAAACATACCAATATATACCGGCCCACAATGTCAAAATTAATATTAATATTTTTCTTTTGAAGGTAATGTCAAAATTAATATATATATATATATATATATATATATATATATATATATATATATATATATATATAAAAGAAAATAATTAACCTAGGAGCCTACTCCATGAACAAAATATTCCTGCTAAATACACTTCACAATGAACAGCCTCATTATTAGTGAACAACATCATTATGCTCCATATATTTATTTTCCTTATTTTTCTTAACGCGACCTAACAATTTTAAACAATACATGACTATTTTATTTTTTTATTTTTCATCTTAATCAAATAATTTATTCAATTTAAAAAGGAAAAACATATGCTTTATTAGGATATTTAGTAAAATATATAATTAAAAAATATTTTCAATAAGTACAATTAAATAAGTTTTCTTAAAATCAAATATTAATAGGATTATAATTTAAGATTTTATTTGGTAAATTATCTTCTTTTTTAAAAATTAAAAAAAAAATGTTTTCTTAAGAAAAATAGATCAAATCAAAATATAAAAATTAGAAAGTAAAAGAAATTTATTTTATAATATGTTAAATTAGTTTATTATTTTCGTGATACACTTTCCAGTGGTATACAATGGAAGGTAAAGTGCACTTAGAGATAGGGCTGAGCGCGGATATTAAAAGTTTCGAATTGAACCGAATAATCGAATTAAAAATATCCAAAACCAGACCGAACCATTGACTTTTTAACTTTTCCCAAACCGAACTGGACTGAGTGAAATGTTTTGGAACGGTTCTGGATATTAACGTATATTCGGACCGAGAACCGAATCGAATTGAATAGAATTGTACCGAATTGAATTGGATCGAAATAACCGAAATTTTTTAGTTTTTGATTTATAATATATAAGTAATGCTAATTAAATTATATATATATAACACAAAAATTATAAGATTATACATAACATTATATCAATTATCAAATTATATCAAAAGAAAATTTAAATGAATTATAAATCTATAATTATAAATGTATATAACTCAATTGAATATAACTATTGGTATTTATACAACTTACTTAAATATCAGGTTCATTAAATTTGTATTAATGAAAAATTATAATATAATATGGATTAAGTTTTAATAATACTAAGATATAACCACATATATAATTAAACATTTTAAATTCACTACATATATGTTTTAGAAAAAAAAAACTTTTAATATATATTATGATTAATCAATGAGTGATAATAAGAAAATATGATGTATTAATATGTAAGTTCAATAATATTGTCATTTTAATTATAATTATATTTATGTGATACTAATAAAGTTTTAGATTAAAATTTTGTTAGTTTTATATAATCTAATATTTTAATATTTAAAAATATTTTTTTTATTAATTAACATTTTTGTGATACATTATCAATAAGAGAGTATTTGCAATATGCTAATAATTTGTATAAAAAGTTGTAAATTGATTATAAGAAATTATGTATTAATTTTAAGTAGTATATTAGCTTAAATAATCAAATACTTAAATAATCAAATATTTTAAATAATAAATAATAATTAAAATTTAATTAAAGATATGAAATTCATAATTTAGGATTTCTTAGAAATTCATAATAATTATCATTAATGTAGACTCATAGAGAATGATTTACTTAAAAATATATATTCATGATTTTTATCTAAAATGCTATTAAGAATTATTTTAGATACTAAAAAAATAATGTTTAATTTTAGGCTTAATTTAATTTAATTAATATTAGTTTGTTAGCGTTCTATAATTTATTTTCAATTTATAAATTTAAATAAAAATTAATTAATTGTAAAATATTAAAATTAGCTTATGAGTACTAAATTACACTTTTATTATATATAAAATTAAGGGTTATGTTGTAAATTTCGGGTCAAAACATAATTTCTTATTCTCAAAACTACATCGTTTTGAGTTATAGGTTTATTACTTCTTTTGACCTAAATACACAAGCATCTTTAACTCTTATTGTCACGACTTAACTTCTGAGCCGCGACGGTCTTAGGGCATGGGTAGGTTTAAGGCCACCGAAAACCCGTAGAACACATACATGCTATACAATCCAATACAGTATCATGCATCTGAACTATCATTATCTCATAACATTATCACATTTTATATCATATCACATCATCTTATCTCATATCCCAAGATCAGAACCTGAACACATATACACTTATTATTCTAATCACACACTCATCAATAGCATCTTAGTATTTATCAATTAGCTTGTACATATTCTTCTTTCCATATAACCCTTGTTACATACACATACAATTACAATACTCTTTTAACACCCATGGAGCTACTATAACAACTTTAACATATACATACACATACATCTCAAATATAACTTTACTTTAATGAGAAAATCCTCGATCGAAGATTGCTTCTTGAGGAACCACTTGCTCACTATATTGTTTCTCTGGAAAAATGAAATCACTAATGAGATAAAGCAGTGAGTGGAGAATATACTACCATACTTGTGAGGCTAAGTATTTCAGGGCTAGCTCATAAGGATGGCTCATGCTTACTTATCACTTGGCTCATATACTTATATTCATGAAATGAAGAATATAAGAATCACAATAACAAATGAACTTTGATATACAAAGATTTATGGAAATCTTTGGAATTTAGATTCATATCTTTGAAT
>CATKHJ010615455.1:0-16365 GCA_949750685.1 Vernicia montana
CAAATTCATAATTGATATCATAATCAAGCTAATTAACCATATATAAATCTATTTCTCTTCAATTCTCAACTTAAAACTCAATTAATAACTCAACAAATATTCAAGCTTAACTTAGAATTAACAAGGAAACCTTAAAGAATCCTTACCTCTCACTTGATCTAGATGAATAATCCTTCAATCAAAAGGTTTGATTCTTGTTTTCTTAAAGAAATTTATAATCTTTTGGTGTTAGAAGTAATTGAAGATGAGTAAGAGAGAAAAAGAATGAAGAAGATGAAGATGAGAGAGTATTTTTGGTAAAAATTTTGGTGGGTGAGTGATGGTTATCCATTTGAAAGTCCTTGGGCATTAAATACTCTTAATTGCCTTCTGAAATGAAGCCACGGGCTGAGCCATGGTCATGGCTCACCTAAAATTTTATACAGAACCGAAATTGCCAAAATTCAGCTTATCCCACGGGCTAACCCACGGCCTTAACTCAGGGCGTGGCTTTAAAAAAATAATAGATGTTACTTTACTATGTTTACCATAAATCTCTCTATACTTATCCAAATTACTTGATTTTTCTTTCTACTTAAACTAGACATATAAGAATACAACATATACAAAATTTAGATGAAAATATGAACTATGCAATTTATGGTGAATTTTTGAACATTGACCTATTTCTGCATGAATTCTGTCTGAGCAGTCTCCACAATTTTCATTATATCTCCAAACGTACATGCTCAAATGAAAAATTGATTTAATGCCAAATATTTTACATATAAATGAACATTTTTTATGTTTTAAAATTTGTCCAATTCAACATTTAAGATTATCTAATAATTCACACAATTTTCATATTCTTCACTTCTCTTTCTTTAATCCCTTTATTCTTTCTATCCAATCATTTTTCAATTAATTCCTCTTCATTAAATCTCCATATCACTTGTATTCAATTATTCACAATCACCCATAACTCTTGAACTCCAAGGATACATATAACTCATAGGGTTAGGGTATTACAGCTGTGTGTTGCCCTTGCAGCTGCCCAAAAATCATTCCTCATGGTCAAACCTGGGAATTGTTTCTTGAAGTTCATAAATAAATGTCTAGCATAAAATTTGTGTCTAGCATTTGGAAATATATTCTTCATAGCATCTAGAAGTCCCTGCAAATTTACCAAAGTAAATAATTAACATATTGATATATTTAAAATAAAATATAAAACATTTATATAAATCAAATAAATAGCTACCTTCTGCCCATCTGACATAAATGTCAATGGCTTTTCATCTATTCCCCCTCCTATGCATTGATGCAAACAATCTAAGAAGAATGTCCAACTTTCAATGCATTTTTCTTCAAATACCCCAAATGCTAGAGGTAATATCGCTCTATTCCCATCCAATGAAATAACAGATAGAAAACACCTACCATAAGGTCCTTTTAGGTGACAACCATCTAAACCTATGAAAGGTCTACATCCATCTTTGAATCCTTCTTTCGTTGCTCCAAAACATATGAACACCTTGCTGAAAACAAATGTATCATCTTCATTTTGTCTTTCCTGAGTTCCCAGCTTCACAAAGGTGTCTGGATTGTATTTCTTAAGGTGCTCAATATAGGATGGAAGTTGTGCAAAGCTCTCACTATATAACCCCTCATTTTCTTCCTTTTATTTGTTCCTGGCCCTGAGTAATTGCCACTTATCAGGAGTAATTCGCTAATTTTTTGATAGCTCATGTTGCATGAGATCATAACTCATCTCAACATCAGCTCTCAATTGATCTGCAAGCTTGCTCTGAATCCACCTTGTGTTTGCATAATTATTTTTATTCATAGGCAATCTCTCACACGCATGCTCATCTTTAAGGGTCTTCACCATAAAAGTACTCTCATCTGCCATTACAGAAGCATGAATCCTCCAACTACATCCTTTCCCTTGACAAGATGTAGTTACCCTAACAGAATCATTTTTTAACATCTTCAATTTGTACCCTCCTTTAACTCCATAATATTTAAGTGCATCTATAAAAGAACTCACACTTTCAAACATTTGTTCTTCTTCAAACTTAACTATTGAATTCTCTGGATGAACAAACTTATTTGTATACATACCCTTGAATGGATTAATATTTTCTTCTTCTTTTTCCCTTTATCCAGCATACCTTTATCTTCATCACTGCTTGTTACATCCTCTAAATTATCTAACCCTACACATCTCAATCCATAATTATCGTCATCTATTAACACATCAATATTATGATCTTCTCTAGAAACATGTATATCCTCCTCTATGTTTGCATTTTCATTTGAGTCCTCATTTGAGCTACTACTCTCTTCATTTTTAGAAAAATCATATGTCCTCAATTTCATTTGGAATTTCTTTGAACTCATCATCTGTTTTGGTCCTTCTTGACCTACTAGAAGTCCTTGTTGTATTTAATTCACTCTCCTATGTACCCATCATAATGTCATTACCCTTGCAACTACCACCTCTCCCTTTACCCCTGCCACTACCACTTCTCTCATTACCTCTATCATTACCACCTCTCCCATTACCCCTGCCATTACCACCTCTCCCTCTACCCTTGCCATTTGTGTTCATATCCCTTCCACTAGCTACCCCTCTGCCTTTTCCCCTTAAACCAACACTCTTACCCCTTACACCACTCCCTCTACCCCTGTCATCACTAGAATCACCCCTACTAATGCCATTGCCACCACCATAATCCATCTCATCATCATCATCATTGAAATAACCTTCCCAAATCCTTTCCTCTGGAATGAATTTGGATTTGTCTACCTTATTTATGACCTCCCCTACAACTAGATTAATAGGTGTAGGTTGTCCAATAGGTACTTGATCAACCCTCTCATTCATTGGATTTGTTTTATTCAATTCCTCCATAACAGGTACACTTTCCACCCTCTCATTCCTAACATTTCCATCATTTACTTCATCCATAACAGCTACATTTTCAGTATTATCATTCCTAACATTTCCTGCAGCTACTTTCTCCATAACAGGTACAGTATCACCTAACTGTGAACCTACTTCCTCCATAACAGGTACACTATCACCTAAATTTACTGAACCTTCCTGTCTAGAATACACATCATTAGTTAGCAACAAGACATTCTTTAGTGGCAAGGTATTTAATACAGGAGGATGTCTCTCATACACCTTCAAACTAACTTCACCACTCACTTTATACATCTCAAACATGAACAGTATGTCAAAATCATTTTCAATTACAATGTTTGAACCACATATCACATCTGCAAACTCTGTCCTAATTAGGAAAAGTTTAAATATATCATCAATAAGATCAATGTAACTATATACGTCTGGGTCTACATTGTACACCCTCATGATCAAGATATTTGAACTTGAGGGTGTAATATTCAGGTAGAGCCATCTGCATTAACAAATAAAAAAATAACCATGACCAAGTGATTCAAGAAATGACAATTTTTTTACTTAGACATTTCATCAAACACCTTGTGTGCAATATTCAATTCACATTCAAACTTAACAAAACATGTAATAAAACATATGAACACCATCAAGTTCTAATTTCACAATTAATTTACAAATGAAAAACACCAACCATTCATAACCCTTAAAAAAAACCCTAAATTCACAACAATAAAATATGGAACATTAAAATCCCCTTTAACAAAATAAAAAACGCATAAATTCATACATAAAATCCATCAAGTATTTTAATTTTCTATCTTTCAAAATTCATTTCAATTTTCAAAACCAATATATGCAAAAACCCTAAAATTATTCTCTTTCTCACATAGAAGCACAATTGGTTAATTATTCAAACAAAAATTGTCAACAAATCCAAAGGAAATCAATTACCCATTACTAATTATACAAAAAATAAAAAATAAATAAAAAAAAAAGCTTCACATACAAAACCACACTTACCTTATGAATGTGCTATTGCTATCCCGATTATCACTTCATATAGTGCTTTAAATAGTGATGGTGGTTCCTTGCTCAAACCCCAGAATTAGCTTTCCAAAAGAATCAAGAGAAGGAAAGAAGATAAATGCGCAGAAGATGTAGGAGGAGTGAATTTCAAAATGAGTTAACGTACTTTTTTAGTTTTTGTTCTTTGTTATATATATAAGTGCCCTTTTTAGCCATTTCACATATCCTTAACAGAAAAAAAAAATGAACAGAAGGATCAAACAGTTGACAAATTTAATATGTAAGGATGTTATAATTGGTTTTTTAAAATAAAGGGACCCGAGTGTAATTTCACCCAAAATATAGGGACTAAATAGTAAATTATCCTATATTTTATCTTACAAAATTAAATTTAGGTCATATATAACTTTTTGGTAGGATATTCATCAAGTCATCATAAAATGTTTTAATACTTTGTTTGGATATCAATTGTTTTACATATTTTTAATTTAATATTTTTTTACATATTTGATTTTTTTTATTGTGAAAAATTAAAGTTTAATTATTTGTAATTGAGATTGAAAAGAATTGTAAAATTAAAAGTTAATTAATTGCAATTGAGATTTTATATTTTTATTATTGTTATTATTATATTAATATTAATTAATTAAACAAAAATAAGAATTCCTTTTGGATCGATTTCTTGATATTTTCAAGATTTGAATGGAAATCTCAAGAAAACCATAAAATTTATTGTTATAATCTTTCTTTTTTTTTATCTTATTTAGAATACTAAGAGGAAAACTGTATGCTAATTTGGCCATTGTTTATTATGATCAATCTCTCGTGTGAAAGTTGAGTGAAAGAAAAAAAAATGAGAGTGACATCTCTTTAGTATAGTTTCGTGATGAAAAGAAAAATATATACAAATTTCGAATAAAATGAAGAGATATACTTATAATTACATATTTAAAGGATTTTATAAATATAAAATTAATTTGTAAGGTAATTTTTATATTTTCTCTAATTAATGTATTCATATTAAAAATCTCAATATTATATTTTATATTTTTTATATATATTTTGTTCATTGTATGAGTATTAATAATAGATATAATTAATTTTAAAGTTTGGTACTTGAAACATTAAGTTTAATACTAAAATTTTTTTGACCTTACGTATTAATAGTAAAATGCTTCTGCATAATTGTTACACCCCACTTTGAGATGTGATAGTCCTAGGGCATAGGGAGACATAAGGTCACCTAAACCCGTAGAATCCACTATACTATACTGAAACATGATTATCATTCATTAAACCAATTCCCAAGACCATAACCTGTTATGCCTTATATGAACACTAAACATATACCCCAAGTATACTGAATGTATAACACTTAAGATTGAAAGTATACTAAACGTATACTAAAATACGGTAAAGGTATACCAAACGTATACCACACATATACCTCTTGTATACTTAAAGTATACTCTTAATTATCATTAAGTTCATTGCAACAATACATCATAGTCAATATTTAGCATTATTCATGACATATCATCTATCATATATTATTACAAACCATACATATACTCATAAAGTTCTAGATCATAATACTACTAAGTATCATAATGACCATGGAGTTCTAGACAGGTTTCTGCAAGATACATGGTCATTGTGATTGTTCAAAATAACAAAACAATACTAACGAGCAGGGTAACCCCCAAGCAGAAGAATAGAGCTTGAGTTTTACCTTGCTTGGTCCACTACAACACTTGAAAAAATAAAACACTAAAGGAGTGAGACAAGCTCAGTGAATACATATTAACTTAATATGATATGCCAGCTAGAATTACATGTTTCAATGAAGGAGTATGTATATCATTAGGTATCCATGAATGGTTTTCATTTCGGTATTAAATAGGGTTGTATCAAAAGTAATGGAGAAATTCAGGGCAGTATATACATTTAATATCATTTTAGCAGAAATCAGATATTCGGAAGTGGTGTGCTTCCCACTGATAATTAAATAGAATGGCAGCAAAAGCCTTGCTCAGTCACACTAATTACACTAGCGCGAGACTGATTAGGTCTCACAGTTAGGACCACCCTTCTTAGCTAAGGCGGATACACTATTCCTATCCGACGGGCCTTCTTATTATGTGCATATGACTGATGTATACCCCACATCATATGGAGATTTCTGCTTTAGAGTATATTTTAACAGTGAAGGGGTAGTAGCATATAAGTTAACACATGTATCAATAATTCACACCAATAGGGTAACAGTTTCATTTGCATACATAATCAATGAAAGGTAGGCCGAAGGCCTATAAAAGGATTTTTAGCATACAAGTTCACTTTGTACATCAAGGGTGTAAGGTTCATGTTTATGAATATCAAAGTTATCAATAGGATATAATGAATGAATGGTAGTTCATTATGGATGCCCATATTATATTAAGTATTATGTACTCACCTTATATTCCTTAGCTCCTAATATTGCAATTAGCACAAGAATAATGATGATCCTCCGATTTTGGAACTCCTTCCTTCACTTTATCCTTAAGTTATACAAGGAACCATTTCATTCAAGTTACTCAATAGATCATCAATAATGACATAGCTATTCAACTTATCTTAATTCTAACTTATAGTATTACTAAGTCTATACCTATGACACTAATCATCTATTACTAATTCAAGTCATTACATACAATGCATACAAACATAGATAGCAATTTATTAACACATAGATGCACTTGCACTAATAGGGCCGAATAGGCCATGGACCAATGTCCAACATTTACTTCACTTTTCTTTAGTGCACATGTCATATTCAATCAATTCATTACAAAGTATTTTATGTTCCTACTCATATCAATTATTCCTTTGATTCTTCCATGTATGGCTGAACCATACCTTAAGGAAAAGAATCAAATTCATTTGATCAATTTCCAATGCAATCATATAAACATTCAATTGGCATATGGACATCTTCAATTTAATACTTAATTACAGAAACATCAAATTGGTTCTACAATCCCTATGTTGGTCGAACCCTAGAATTTGGGGGGGAAATGAGATTTCCTCAATCATCATTCAATTGGTTTTACAATTATGCAATTAACCTATTTACAAGCTCAATTTATTAATCAATTGCAAAATTTAACTAATGGACACTATCTTTCCAAGGTTGGCCGAACCTACATAAGAGGGATTTCAAAATTTTTCATTCAATATTCAAATTGATTCATACATATCCAATTAGCATGCCAAAAGACTTAATTAAACAATCAATTTCATTAATTAAGCATTCATTCAAAAACCCCCAATTTCACATAGTAACTAAAGAGGGAAATTTGAAATTCTTTAACCAAATTCAAATTAACTTCTAAACTATGCAATTGACATATATTTAAGTCTATTTCAAGATTCAAATCATAAAAGAAGTAAGAATTTGAAAACTCTTTGGAAATGGTTGAACCTTGCTAGGCCATTAGCAAGGTTTTGCCCTTCTTCAATACTTAATTTAACTCATCTAATTCATTAGTCATATGTCTACTTTCTATGATCTAGCAAGCTATCAAATTGAAGAGAATTCCCCCTCAAATGTGTTACAAATCTGAACCCAAAAGGAAGAAGGAGGAGGGAGAAACATCAATGAGCACAAGAATACATTTTGAATGAAGAAAAGACTTGAGTTTTTAAGTGATTACCTTTGGAATCTCCCTTTGAGTGTTGGAACTTCCTTGGCTGAACCTTAAAAGAGTAGAGAGGAGAAAATTTATTTTTCTTTGGAGTGGTGTTTAGTGAATGAAGAATGTGGTGGTAGGTGAATTTCTTATGTATACATGGAGGGCTAGGATTTGATCAAGAAAATGGATGGCTATGATTGTATGGCTTCCTAAGGAAGCTTTGAAATTTTGAATAAAAATTTTACTAATTGAAAATTGGATGATGGATTGTGGTTAGATTAATTAAACCTAACTATTTGAGTTTAAAAATTTATGTTAGTGGAAAGTAACTCAAATTTTTAACTCAAGTAAATATAATCAAGCCATATTTTCTCTCCATTTCCCCAATCATGGCTGACCACTCCATAGTTTGGGCCTAGCCCAACCTTTGTTCATTTACTTAACCAAAATAATAAGAATTTTTGACAGTTTTTGTGAAATGACTATTTTACCTTTCATACTTACATACATTCATACATTTGATCATTTATGTGAATTCAAACATATTCATATACACTATTCACATAACATTCATATTCATACATGTTACCAATATATACTAAGATTAAATTTTGGTTTTCTAACTTAATTTGCATTCAATTTCATTTCCTATGCCATTTTAGTCATGGTATATGGTTATTCAAATCTATGGTGTTACAATAATAATAATGAAAAGAAATAAAAAAAAATTAAATCAATTGGTTTGAGTTATTTTTATTACTGGTTATAGTTATGGATTGTTTTTATTTATTTATTATTATATTTTGAATCACATATTATTTATAAGATTATTTTTTGTAATGATATATGTAATCTAATTTAGTAAATCATATTTACACTTTAATTTTTTTTATAAGGAAGGAAAATAACATGACTTATTTTATAAGAATTTGAATAATTCTTCAATCAATTCAACAATTTAAAACTATTCGAAATTCTATTGAAATTTATAAAATTTATATGATAATAATGAAGAAAGTCCTTAATTTTTATATGAGAGATGTATGTGATTAGAATTTTTTCATATTTCTTTTTAATTTATATATATAATGAAAAAAATTCTAATCATGACTTATTTTATAAGAATTTGAATAATTCTTTAATCAATTCAACAATTTAAGACTATTCGAAATTCTATTGAAATTTATAAAATTTATATGATAATAATGAAGAAAGTCCTTAATTTTTGTATGAGAGATGTATGTGATTAAATTTTTTTCATATTTCTTTTTAATATATATATATATATATATATATTAATTAATTAATTAATTTTTTAGTTTTAGTTTTTGATATTGATGAAGCTAATTCCAATCGAAGTGAGATCGTTTAGAATAATTCACCTTAGTTTGAGTTCGATCTGAACGGATGCGACCTGTAAGAAAAAACAAGAGTTAAGTGGGCTAGGTGGGGTGCCTAGCAAAGCCACTCCGACGGTCAAGTTAGTGAATTAGCTCTATTTAGGAGAGTGTTTGAATATTGCTTGTGTTTGTGTTAGCAAGTATGCATGTACCTTTTGTTGATTTAATTTTGAGGTATTTATAGGAGATAGATCCTTACAAGAGTTGAATATGAATTTCCTTGACCGGTTTAGATATAGAGTGGCTGATTGCGTTGTTTTGTCCTTTTCCTGCTTAGACACGAACTAGATGGCTCTTTATTTGACTTTAACAGATGGGCTTGTAAATATATCATATTGGGCCGGACCCAACTTACTTCACTACCCAGTTCGGTATATTTTGTCCCTTATCAGTGGCCCCCCTATTTCGGCGAAGTTTACATTTTTGGAAACTTCGGTAGAAATAGCTCGGTTTCATGTTTTGGACGAACTGGCTTTATATTATAACCCCTTATTTCGTTTCGAGACCTTTATATTTATTGATGAATCTCGAAAGTCTAGGGTATGTATGAAGCATGGCTTATTTATTGCTGAGGCACTTTTTGTACACGTGGCACAATCAGGGCATTTGAAATTATAGAGATGTACTTTACTTATGCCGCCGCTTCTGTTTTTGAAATGATTGCTCAGCACATTTTTCTAGGGTTTTGCTTCCCTTTAAAAACCCTTTCTTCTTCAATTTTGAGTTTTCTTACGCTTCCAAACTTTCCAAGAATTCTTCTAAGTTTTTCAAATTCTCCTATGTTCTTACTTCTTGTCACCTTTCTTTATTTCATTGCAATGGCTCCAAAGAAGGATGAGAATTCTTACCAAAGTATCAAAACCAATTTGGAGAATGCTTGGGGAGATATCCCTTCCATTCTGAAGACAAAAGATTTGAGCGGTTTCGCTGAAAATTTAGAAGATCAAGAGAGGTTCGCTGTGGATTTTCTGAAGTCAGATGCTAGAATTTTTGTCAATTCGAACATCCCCAATACTGTTGAGATAACCAAAGACAATGACCACATCATTTTCTTCTATCATCAAATCGAAGTTGGTTTGCGATTTCCACCATCTCCCTTTCTAGTGGAGTGTTTTAATTATTTCTGTATCAATCCTATGATGTTATCACCGAACTCAATTCAGGACCTTCATCAATTTGAAGTAATCTGCAAAGCCTTGGGCCTCCGCCCTACAGTAAGGATGTTTCAGTGCTTCTTCAAATTTATTCGCTCCGGCGACAGGCGAGTGTGGTGTACTGGGCGTAGCTTGGGCGCAATCTGTTCGTTAATAAACCAAATAAGGTGAACAATTGGCATACTAAGTTCGCCACAGTGGTTATTAAGGAGGATTTCTGAGGTAATGAAGGCTTCGATTTTCGAGGAACTCTTCAAGTTCCTGCTGTTTATGGTCTCCCTGACATCCCGATGAATCTCTTGCTTGAAGAGGTCATTGCCATGGAGACCTTAATCAAGGACAATTATTCTTATGATTTAAGGAAGCTCGACTTTGCTTCCCAAATAAAGGATACTCGAGGTAAGACCATGCACTTCGTCCTTAAGGATATTAGGGGCGAGTTTTCACCTCTTTTCCATCCTGACTTTTACTTACTCGCTTTATCTTTTTGTTGACTTTTCTTCTTTGTTTTTTGCAGTCTGGCTTACCAATAAGGATAATTCTTACAAGAAGATTCATGAGTTATCCAAGACTCTAGGCCTAGCTTCTTCGCCTTATAGTGAGGCTGCTTTCCTCCCTGTCCTGGTGGAGCAAACTGGCGAGCTCCGTGCTGCCAATGCTGCTGATTGGGGAGATGACTCTTCTGTTGGGGAAAAGCAAAAAGCTTCTTTTTTTTCAATAAAATCGATCCCCAAGAAGAAGAGGAGATTGGTAAAAGCAATTACTGGGAGCTCTTCCCAAACTAAGGTCATTGTCCTAGCTACTCCAGTTGTTGAGTCAGTGGTTGGGACTTCTTCTTCTTCAAGGGCGGTACGCGAGGTGGCCCCCATTATAGATACTACTTTGGCTCTCACCCCTGTTCCATCTCATGATCCACTCATTACTATTTCAAGTGGTGGCGAGGAAGAGCTTCCCATTTTTGAACTTGTTCGCAAGTCCGCAGGTGACTCCTCTTCTTCTTCTTCTTCTGAACGAACTGTTTCTGATCCTTTCAGAAACCAATTGGCTAATGATACCATTTTTGATGTGATAGTGGAGCGGATCCGCGAAGGGGTGCCTCCTCAACTAATTGTTGATGAGGTCAGAACTCTGGAATCTGCCCTAGTTCACGAGCCTATGGAGGCTATCAATTTAACCCCTGATCTAGATATGTTTTTAGTTCACCCTGGGACTCAGCCAATGTTTTCTTGTGACGACCTTTTCAATTCAGCAGGTTTTTCATACTTCTATTTGTTTTTATTTGCGTATTGTTCTTGTTTTTATGCTAATTTTTTGTTTATCTCTTTTCAGCAATTGAGAGGGTGGAGAAAATGACTTCATCAACCCCTGCCGTCCTTATTCCACAGAACATCTCCTTGGATGACTTCAAGTATGAAATGGACTGGGTTGATGACTTCGTTCCTTCCTCTGCCCTTCCTATTTCTGATCCTGATTTGCTCTTTCAAGCTGGGGTAAATGATATGATTTTGGCCCCAGCAATCGTTAGGGAAGGAGAAGAAGATGGGGAGGTGTTAAGGGATCCTGATGCAGCTGTGACTGGAGCCGCCTCGAGACCCGAGGTTGATGATACCGAAGTGAGGGAACCCCTGCCTCAAATCGAGCTTATTCCTTCACCCCCTCAGGGTGAAGTTTTGAATAAAGGTACCTCGTCATCCATTGGTTAGGTAATGGACGAAGTTCCTTTTGTTATGGAGTTTGCTTTCCCTGAGCAGTTATTGGTAAACTCCGAGGCAACTTTTGATGAGGTATATACATTGTTTCATTTCATAGCTCTTTTCTTCTTTCTTTTCCTTTTCTCTTCCAATTTTATCTTATGTACTTGTTTCTTGTTTTTCTTTTCAGTTGACGAGGTTAAATAAGAAGTTTGGGGAGAAGTTGACTGAGTTCGCAAGGTACCGCTCGGTAGTGCGACGATCCTTCTCCACCAACCAAGATATTATAAGTAAACAGAATAATGTCATTACATCCCTCTGTTCACAGAATAATGAGGCAATAGGGGCGCTAAATTCCAAGCTCATCTCTTTACGTGCTACTTTAGGAGGAGAAAAAGAAGGAGGGCGAGCTGGACCTTTTGCAAGCTGAGACACATAAATTGGCAAGGGAGAGAGATCACTTTAAGGGTCTCTTGACTCAAAAATTCGAAGAGCTAGAACGTTTATCAGCCACTTTATATGCCAAGTTGGCCGACTTCGAAGCTGAAGTGAAGAGCAAGGACTCTAAACTTCTGGATTGCCAGAAAGTAATAGAGAAATAGAGAGGCTGTAAGCTGAGGTATCTGACCTCGGGGAACAAGCAAAAGATTTCCCTGAATTGATGAAGAACTTTGAAGTTGCTGAAAAACAAATTGCCGACCTCAAAGATAAGCTAAATAGTTCTGAATATCTTCGCAAAGAAGCTGAAGCTCAGAAGAACACCATCATTCAGGAATTCTTAGCTTCTGCAGACTATAAGCATCGATTGGCCATAGATTCTACGGCGAAAGCTATATCTTTTTATAATATGGCGGTGGACATTTGTGCTGCTAAGTTCCCTGAAGTCTTAGCCCATGTATCGAAGTGTGTTTTTATTCCAACTAGTTTGGCTTCGTCTCCTATTTCGTCGAGCTCAATTCGCCCTGCTTCTGCTTTTACTCCTCCAGCAGTTCCAACTTCTCAAAGCCTTCTGATGCCTCATGATTTTTTATTTTTTTTGTAGGTACACCTTGTAATTAATTCATAAATCAATACCATTCCATTTTCTTTCACTACTTCGTAAATTTATACTTGTGTAGCTTGAAAGTGTACTTCGTTTCTTTTTACTGCTTTGATTGACTTCAGTCTTCATGTAGTTATACTTGTTATACAAATATGTTGTATCTGTTTGCTTTCTTGAATTTTCATTTCAACTTATTGTCGAGCTGAGCCTTTATTTGCATTTTTATTATGTACACGACTTAGCTTTGAATCTTATTGTCTTTGCTTTAGTGACTTTTATTTTCTCAGCAGAATAACTGATATTCAGCCACTTCGTAATTTCATCAACCTAGTTTTAGTGACTTCGGTTTTCTTAGCAGAATAACTGCTATACAGCCACTTTTCATCAACCTAGTTTTTGTGATTTCGATTTTCTCAACAGAATAACTGATATAAAGCCTCTTCGTACTTTTGGATTTTTATCTAGGTCTTTTGCTCTCCCAACAGAGAGTATACTTATATATTTTTTACCTCGCAGACTTTCGCCTAGCCTTACCTAGGTCTTTTGCTCTCTCAATAGAGAGTATACTTATATTTTTTGCCTCGCGGTCTTTCGCCTAGCCTTACCTAGGTCTTTTGCTCTCTCAATAGAGAGTATACTTATATTTTTTACCTCGCGATCTTTTGCTCTCTCAACAGAGAGTATACTTATATTTTTTACCTCGCAGTCTTTCGCCTAGTCTTACCTAGGTCTTTTGCTCTCTCAACAGAGAGTATACTTATATTTTTTGCCTCGCGGACTTTCGCCTAGCCTTATCTAGGTCTTTTGCTCTCTCAACATAGAGTATACTTATATTTTTTGCCTCGCGGACTTTCACCTAGCCTTACCTAGGTCTTTTACTCTCTCAACAGAGAGTATACTTATATTTTTTGCCTTGCGGTCTTTAGCCTAGCCTTACCTTGGTCTTTTGCTCTCTCAACAGAGAGTATACTTTATTTTTTGCCTCGCAGTCTTTCGCCTAGCCTTACCTAGGTCTTTTGCTCTCTCAACAGAGAGTATACTTATATTTTTTGCCTCGCGGACTTTCGCCCAGCCTTACCTAGGTCTTTTGCTCTCTCAACAGAGAGTATACTTATATTTTTTGCCTTGCGGACTTTCGTCCAGCCTTACCTAGGTCTTTTGCTCTCTCAACAGAGAGTATACTTATATTTTTTGTATTTTTAGACTGAAAAAAGTAATTTTATTGATAAAATTTCTTAAGATGTTGAATATTCCAAGTATGTGGAACTTCGTCATCTTGCATTATTACAAGTTTGTAAGTGGCTGGACCTATTATTCTTTTAACTTTGAAGGGTCCTTCCCATTTAGGTGGGAGCTTGCCTGTTCCCTCTCTTTTGCCCGTTGCCTCTAGATTCCTCATAACTAGCTCTCCCTCCCCGAATCTTCTGACTTTGACTTTCTGGTTGAAGTATCTTGCAGCTCGTTGTTTATAAGCAGCCATCCTAATGCTTGCCTTTTCTCGTAGTTCTTCTAGCAGATCTAGATCCAGTTTTCTTGCTTTGTTATTGTCTTCACAATTTGTGAAATGGATCATTCCACTAGGTAAACCAAGGTCGACTGGAATAACAGCCTCACTGCCATATGTTAGACAGAAAGGAGTTTCGCCCGTGGGCTGTCTTGGGGTAGTTCGGTATGCCCATAGGACATGATGAAGTTCGTCCACCCAGCTTCTCCCATATGAGTTTAGTCTTCTTTTTAATCGTTGAAGGATTGTTCTGTTGGTCACTTCGGTCTGCCCGTTTGACTGAGGATGAGCTACTGAGGAGAAGTGTTGCTTTATATTAAGTCCTGAGCAGAAGGCCCTTACTTTAGCATTGTCGAACTGTCGGCCGTTATCACTGACGAGCTGATATGGTACTCCGAACCTGCACACAATATTTTTCCATAGAAAATTTATTACTTTTTCGGCTGTTATCGTTGCGAGCGGCTCTGCTTCTACCCATTTGGTGAAATATTCAACTGCTACAAGAAGGAATTTTCTTTGTTCCGAAGCTGTTGGAAAAGGTCCCATTATATCTATACCCCATATTGCAAAAGGCCATGGGGAAGTGATCGGCATTTGTTTTGCTACAGGGACATGTTTTCCTCGTTTGAACTTTTGGCAAGAGGGACACTTTCTGACAAAGACGATGGCTTATTCTTTCATTCTAGGCCAAAAATATCCTTGTCGAACTGCTTTGACTGCTAGCATTTTTCCACCGATGTGCATTCCACAACACCCTTCATGAATTTCTCTCAAGACATATTCTGCCTCACTTGGTTTTAAGTATCTCAGCCATGGGAGAGAGTATGCCCTTTTATAAAATATGTTATTATGAAGAGAGAAATGGGCACTTCGGTGTTTTATTTTCTTGGCTTCTTTAGGATATAGTGGTAATTCAATTTTCTCGAGGTATGCTTTGATTGGATCCAACCATGTTGGTTCTTCGTTAAGCTCCATTACCTCCTCTCCTTCTTGTATGCTTTTGTGTCCCAAAGTTCCTATAAAGATGTTTTGGGGCAGTTCGACTGGGTGTGCTACTGCAAGTTTTGAGAGGCTATCTGCTTTGCTATTTTGGTTTCTTGGGATCTTGTGAATCTATAGTTTGACTCTGCGATCTATCATTCTTTGAATTATCTCTCTGGTTTTCTCTAAGTATCTGATCATGGAAGGCTCCTTGGCTTCGAATTCTTTCTCTATCTGCCCGACGACCAGCTGGGAATCACTGTAGACCTTCAACGAAGTTAATCGAAGATAGTCTGCAAACATTAGTCCTTGGATTATTGCTTCATACTCTGCAATATTGTTAGTTGCCTCGAATTCAAGTTTTAAGGTATATTCTATCATAAATCCTTGTTCATTTTTCAAGACTATTCCGATGCCACTTCCTTCTTTACTACTAGCCCCATCAACAAATAGTTCCCAGCTTAACTCGCAATTTTGTTCTAGTGGATCCGGCCCTCTGTCTTTTATATCTGGTTCGGTTTCTATGACTTCGATGCCAAAGGAGCATTCTGATAAAAAGTCCGCAAGTGCTTATGCTTTAATGGCTGATTTGGCTTGGTACTGTAACCCATATTGGCCTAGCTCTACCGACCAACACAACATTTGCCCTGATGTTTCTGGTTTATGAAGTGTTCTTTGCTGAGGTTGGTCTGTTACTACTATGCCTTGTTGTGCTTGTAAATAGACTTTGAATTTTCTGGCCGATAAGACCAAGGCATAAGCTATTTTTTTAATGGGTGAGTAATTCAGCTCGGCTCCGTGTAGAACTTTGCTGAAGTAATATATTGGTCTTTGCATCAATCCCTCTTCTTTAACTAGTACCGAGCTGATGGCTTGCTCCGAAGCAGATAAATAGATGAGTACTTCTTCTCCTGGCAAAGGTCGGCTTAGCACTTGTTCTGAGCTGAGAAATGTTTTTAGTTGATGAAAGGCATATTGGCAG
>CATKHJ010615536.1:0-33344 GCA_949750685.1 Vernicia montana
TTTACCGACTAAATTTTATAAATTACCGACAACATATCATTCATTTACCGACTAAATTTTTCGTTTGTAATTTATCAATCGACGAATTAATTACGTATTTACCGACAAAAATAAAATAATTTACCGACTAAATTGTTTGTCAGTAATTTATTAATAGACAAATTATTTTTGTATTTACCGACAAAAATAGATAATTTACCGACAAAAATTTCAGTCGGTAATTTGTTAGCCGACAAAATACTTATGTATTTACCGACAAAAATAGAATAAATACCGACAAAATTTTCAGTCGGTAATATTTAAGCCGACAAAATATTTATGTATTTACCGACGAAAATAAAATAAATACCGACAAAACTTTCAGTCGGTAATATTTAAGCCGACAAAATATTTATGTTTTTACCGACAAAAATAAAACAATTTACCGACAAAAAAATTTTCAGTCGGTATTTTTTTTTCCGACAAGGAAAAAATCGATTTTATTATTTAGTCGGTATTCTGTCGATAATAATTAGTCGGTATTCTGTCGGTAAGCTTTATTACTGACAGATTACCGACTAAATAATCTGTCGGTAAACTGCGTTTTTCTTGTAGTGTATGTTTCACCCAAATTCTTTTACATGCATGAGTTTCAGAAGAACGGTGAAATAGATATCTACCAAATTCGCTCAAATAACAATCTAGCAAACTTATTTATTTATTAAGTCCTTACCTAATGTAATATTTGAACGACATTATTTCATCGATTGATATGCGTCGTGTTAAAATGTTATCATCAACAGGGGGAAGCAAATTAATATAAGATTGTACTTTTTTTCCTTAGTCAAATTTTTTTTCCACATGGTTTTCTTGGCCAAAGGTTTTAATAAGGCAATTTGTGCAATAACAAAATATCGTATGAGTTGTACTCTTTTCCTTAGCTATATTTTTTCCCATTTGGTTTTTCTAGCAAGATTTTTAATGAGGGATATTTATGGCGTAAGTAATATCTAAGATGAGTGCTATAAATTATTATATATTGATGTTACTTAAACAAAATTTATTCACAAAGGCATTACCAGTCGCGACATTTGAGAAGTTGGTGCATGACATTGGCATGCGGCGACATAGAGATCTTAAGTGACATTAATTTAAGGGGGAGAAATATGCATTGTACTCTTTTCCTTGACCAGAGTTTTTCCCACTGGGTTTTTCTTGGCAAGGTTTTTAACGAGGTATGTTTTATTGTAAAATAGACATCCAAGAGGGAGTGTTATGATATATATGGATGTCTTTATCCTTATCTCTCTAGATAGAAATTCTTATAGAGATTACACTCTATCTCTAATTATTATCTCTGTAAAGCACTCTATTTCTATCTCTATTTATGTAAGTATTGACACCTATAAATAGGTGTTACTTTTAATAAAGTGATATACAGATTATTCTCTTCTATTATTTTTCTACTCTCTTTATTCTCTCTATAATTTTTTCTTTTATTTTATAATAGTATGAAAATTTTGTGTAATTTTTTGTATTGTAAAATGACAAAAAAATCGAAGTAATTAATACAATACTTTTTTTTATTGAAATTGTAAAAGTTCGTTTATCTTTTTATTCACCTTTCGGGTAAATAGCTCTAAAAATTACCAAACTTTAGTGATCTTTTCGATGTAGTAAAAAAAAAAAATATCGGAAAATACCTAAAGTTTCAAAAACTTTTCATATGGAGGTCACTGGTCGAAAACTTAGATTGAAAAGCTAATGTGGTATACCATGTAACCATTCCCAACTTATTCAATATGCCAAAATAGGCTCCATGTCAACAATTTTTATCACATCATTATGCCCATTTTTTTAAAACTAATAATAACATTAAAATTAAAATTTTAAAATAAATAAACAATGTATATATATATATATTCGTTATTATTTAAAAAAAAAAAAAGCAAAAGAAAATGGAAATGAAATTGAGAATTGAAAACAAAGCAAAACCATGGCTAGCAATGAAGGGGACTGGAGCAAGGGATGGCGGCAACAATCAAATCCGGTGGAACAAACCAATAAACATACTAGGAACACTAAAAAAAGAGTTTATTTTGTGACCCAGACAATCAGATTGGGTATAAGATTCAGAACCGGAATCATACATTATTAAGGGACCCATTTGTTGATCTTTCTGGTGTGACCTGGTTCTCTTCCTCAACATTCCAAAACCGTTGCGGGGAACACCAAAAAGCCGCTTTTATCTGTACTAAAACCAACAGATTTCAACAAATAATTGGGTCGAAGAAGACTTTTGCAAAGGTGATGGCGAAGAGTGAGAGGAGAATTAGCGAGAGGGATTTAGGGCTCACCATGGATACTCAGAGAGAGAGAGAGAGAATTGGAGCTATAGAGCGAGAGAGTGATAGGGCAATTTAAACAGCAACGTCGCGACAACAAGTGATGACGGCAAAAGGTGAATCAAGTCCACAGGTGACGATGGGAGTCGCTGATAGAGCGCCGCTCCCTGCGACGGCTACTGGAGCTTCGAATCAAGCTCAGTGGTATATCTTTTGCTTGAACAAGCACCGATCGGTGCTGGCGGTTGCGACACTACGACGAGCTTGAGAGGAATGGTGTTAGTGGAGCTTCAATTGTGAAGTAACACAACATGCCAGAGCACCTACATAGCAGCGACTATGGACAACGGTGAGAATTGTAAAACGGAGATAATAATCTCAAAAAAAGCTTGGAGATCCATAGACGAGAAGAACTCAATTTCTACAGGCAAAGATCTACCAGCTTGCTGGTAAATATTTCCCCTCTTTTCAAAATAGAGACTTTGAATTATTAATTTAGATGGGTCTGAGACCTTTAATTTCAGAGTTCCATGTTTAGATGGGTCTCAACAAGGAGGGCCATCAAGGCCACCGCAAATGGCTTGTGGAAAGTTATTTATGATCGTTAGAACTTATCAACGGTATCTTGCCATGTGGCATGATGATGTGTTAATTTTTGATGATGTGGCGTCTAGTTGGCTAGTTGAGTCAACAGATCTCTCTTACGTGGCATGCAATGTTAGCTTCTTAGACTAGATTTTTGGCCAATGACTTTCATATAAAAAGTTTTTGAAACTTTAGGTACTTTATGATAAAAAAAAAAATTTTGTGACCACATTGAAAATATCACTAAAATTAAGTGATTTTTGGAATTATTTACCCTTCACCTTTCGTTTGTAACTTCTACTTTCATTATTTTTTTTTAAAAGACTAATTATAGAAATATATATATAAAGAATAACGTAAAAGATACAGGAAAATTGGAGTATAAAAGAAATTTATTGGTGATTAATTTAACTCTTTCAAATATCAATTAATATTCTATTTGGTAGGTTATTAGCATAATGCTTTTGATATATTAATTTTAATTATATCTATTTTTCTCTTCTCATCACTCTTTTTGGTTTTTTCTTTCAGTTAATAAATTTGTAATTGATACTTTGAATTTAAATATAAAAAAATAACGATTGTAAATATCGATTCCACTAAAATAATTGTTTCTATAAAGTGAATAATATTTCTATTTACTTATCTCTTTATTTTTCTATAACTTAAAATTTAATTGAAAAAATAATTTATATTTTGCGCAAAGCACAAATTTACAACTTATTAGAGCATATACAAGCCAATCAAACCATGTGATTTTATATAATTACTAATAAAAATGATTAATTTTATATATATTTAGGTGGTGTTTGATAATACCATTCAGCACTTAAAATTAAAATTTTCAGCACTTAATCGTTTTAAATTTGTTTGATAATTACGTTTTAAAAGTCTAAATTAAGTTAAAAATCACTTAAAATGATAAGTCAAAATTTTTAACTTAAAATTTATACTGAATGCAATAAGTGATTAAATTTTTAAATATTTTTACTATTTAAAAATTATACCACTTATTTTATTCAGTACTTAAATTTTCAACACTTAATTTTCAGTTTTACCAAACACCACCTTAAATTTTATCAGTTCAATTATGGTTCAATTCCAATATGAATCTTTTAATTTTTAACTTATCTCACTTGGGTATAGTTTCACTTTTGATTTTTAAAGCGAATTAGAATCATTTGGTTTAAATCAGTTCGATTTTGATTTCGGTTTGTTCATTTCGATAAGTTTTTTTTTTAAATGTAAAAAAATATAATCGAATTCATCATAAAAATATATATCAATTTTCAATAATAAAAAAACACATATCAATTATATATGTATATAAAACTTAGTAGCAAACATGGTTTTGAGGTGTGTATATATCTCTTTTCTGTTCTTATGTGTGTTTGTGTTAATACATTTCAAAAAAAAAAATTATTAGCAAGTATGGTTGTCAAAATTGGACTAGCCAGGCTATTTTAATCGGAAAAATTAGAATAAGGTTCACAGATTGATCCGAGTCACTTATAAATCGGATACTTTCTGTGACGAAGTTATTTTATTCTCTATCTGAAATTATAGAAATTCAATTTATTACAGCGTTTATTCAGAACATATAACGTGTATTATTCATGCATATTAGCAAATACTTGGCAACAAAATTTGTTAAGTAAAAGTGATGATGATGAGACTCAACTATAGGATTTAATTAATTAATTAAATATAATATATTAAAATTAAATTAAAAAATTTATTAACTTTGATTTAGTGTTATAATAAATTGAATTCCGAGTTATTATATAATAATAATAATAATAATAATAAAAGTTTCTTTTAGATTTATGTTGAACATTATTATGTTGAGATATAATATTATCGTAATTTTTTTTATTTATGTCATTATTTAATTTTAGTTATATGTATATTATATTTATTTTTAACACATAAATAATAAATATATGATATTATTTAAAATTTCAATTTAACTTTTAACCCGTGACCCTAAACTTTCATCGATTTAAAGATCAAGCCGGATCTGAAAACTATGGTAGCAAGAGTTACTAAGAGAGTTAAAGAAACCAAAGCACCGTCACAAATAAATGTAAACATAATAATTTCATTACCGAAAACTTAATAAAGTCGAGTGTTAGGTAAAATTGAAAATTAAGTGCTGAAAGTTAAGGAATAAATAAAATAAGTGATATAATTTTTAAATTATAAATTTTAATTACTTATTGTATTTAATGTAAATTTTAAGTTAAAAATTCTAACTTACCATTTTAAATGATTTTTAATTTAATTAAGGGAGTGTTTGATAACACTATTCAACACTTAATCATTTTAAATTGTTTGGTAATATTTATCTTAAAAGTTTTAATTAAGTTATAAATCATTTAAAATTATAAGTCAAAGTTTTTAACTTAAAATTTGCACTAAATACAATAAGTGATTAAATTTTTAAATATTTTTACAATTTAAAAATTATATCACTTATTTTATTTAATATTTAAAATTCAACATTTAGGTGTTATTTGGTGAAACTGAAAATTAAGCACTGAAAAATTAAGTACTGAATTTTAAGGATTGAATATAATAAATACTGAATTTTTTAAATATTGAATATAATTAATATGTTTGATAACTGTTATTACTGAATATTATTAAAATTTTTTATTGGACATAATTAACCATGTGATATTGATATTTAAATTTTAACCATTAAATACAGTTTTGAAATTAAAAAAAATAAAAATCATAAATAAAAAAAATTAGAAGTAACAATCATATTATAATAATATTTCTCATAAATTTTTTAAAAATAAATATTATTAAACTTTAAATTAATATTTAAAAATATGCTAAGGGTATAAAAGTTAATTTAATAAAAAAAATTTAAAAACTTAATAACTTAACTTGTTCAGCAGAAATTTTAAATCAAATATTTTAACTTACTATTTTAAGTGATTTTTTACTTAATTGAAAATTTTAAATTGAGACAATTTTATGTTATCAAACAATTTTAAAATTAATAAGTGATGGAAATATTAAATTAAGAATGCGTTCGATATCATTTTTTATTTTTATGTTTTATGTTTTTCAAAAACAAAAATGATATTTTGAAAACTAGAATTTATTATTTTTAATTTTCAGCTTTCTCTTTTCAAAATATTTGTGAATAAAAATGAAAGAAATAAAAAATAATAATTTTTTAAAAATATATTTTTTAATACTTATTTTTTTGAAATAAAAAAAAACTGCAGTGATATCGAACGCCTCCTAAATAATAAATTGAGTTATCAAACATCCCCTTAATTTTATGTTTTACTAAATAACACTTAAATTTTCTAAAATAAATATTATTAAATAATTTAAAATGATTAAGTACTGAAAAATTTTAATATATTTTTTAACATTAATTTTATTAATGAAATTCAAACTTTAATAAAAATTATATTAAAGCACACTTAAATATAATTTAATCACAAATATATATATTGCATGGACGAATGGATTCTGGTTATTTGGCAAAACAAAACAAAAAAAAAAAAAAAAAAAAAAAAAGATTCTGTTGAATTTTCTTTCCTAATGCCAAAAAAAAAAATTAAGAGATAATAAAAAGAGAAAGGACTCATCATCTCTCTGAACACTCAAAAAACTGACCAGATTATGTACGGACGGGCCCTCATCTTCTAAGGCTGTGGCTCTAACCAACTTCCCAGTCTCTTCTTCAATCCCATATCGACAGCACATCTCTCCCAAAACCACCCTTGTTTTCTAAAACCACCCATCACATTAATTTTTTTTTTCTTTTTCTTTACAAAATTGTTATTTTTTAAAAAATAATATAAATGTAAACAATTCTTTCTTTCTTTTATTCTTTTTCTCTCTTTCCCTATTCCTTTATTTTCCCATATATACACAACACCTTCCCCTTTCTTTCATACAATAACAAGAAAAACCGAACGCTAAAATAGAAACTTTCCCATAATACCTTTCCCCATATATATATAAATACACATATTTTCCTTTTTCTTGTTTTTTGTTTCTTGCTTTTCTTGAAAATGGTATTTATGAGGTAGGGTTTTCTTGAAATGTTTTTTGGTGCTTAAAAATTTTTCTTGCAATAATATTATATATAGCACCAAGAAATTAATTAATTCCAAGAAAGATAGAGTTACTGAGAAATGGGGCGAGGTAGGGTTCAACTGAAGCGGATCGAGAACAAGATTAGCAGACAAGTGACATTTTCAAAGAGAAGAAGTGGTCTTTTAAAGAAAGCTCATGAGATCTCAGTTCTTTGTGATGCTGATGTTGCTTTAATTGTCTTCTCTACCAAAGGCAAGCTCTTTGAGTACTCTACTGATTCAAGGTATATTTATATTTATATTTGCATGTTTTTCTTGTTTTTTTTTTCTTTTTTACTTTCTACTTTGTGGGTTATTCCTGTTTTGCTTCTATTTCTACTGCATTACACTTAAAAAAAAAAAAATCTTCCCTTCTCATGGGCTATAATTAAGTTAAGCTTCCATGTTTGTTTTCTCTCTTTTAAAATTAATACACAAACAAAATCAACTAGCTTTACTGAATGTATAATTAATTAAAAAAAAAAAAAGAAACACAAACAAACAACAAATGTGAGGTATAGACAGTACTATAGTGTATATATATGTGTGTGTGTGTTTGTCTATATTTTCTTTTGTTGTCTAATGTCTACATTAGATGTTATTATAAAATCTCAATTCCCTTCATTTAAATCTGTTTTCTTGTTCATATGGTCAATTAATTATATATATATATATATATATACGTGATTTTGAAGGTTTAATAGTACTGTTTTGTAATGAATTTTAATCAGGAAAAGTAGCTTTCTATATGTATAAATAGGGGTAGCAATAGTACTTGAGTCTTTAGCTAAATCAAAACCTGTTAAGGAAGTCTTACAATTAGTAGTAGCATATGGTCCTACACAAGAGGGGGATGGGTGGGGGGGTCCTACTCCTGCTCCTAGAGCTTTGTGTCATGGAGTTTAGTGGATTTTTTTTTTTTTTTTTGCATATGGTTTATAATCTAGGACATTGGGATTCATTGTTGTTGGTGCACATAAGCATGCTCCCCATCTCAATGATATAAAAGCAATTGTTAAGTTGAGGTAGTTATGTATTTAAGGTTTTCAAAAACATATATATTTCCTTCTAACTAGTCTATGGACCACTATTTCTACTACAAAATCATAATTCTATTTTCAGTGCTAAGTTTAAGGGATTTTTGTCAATTGTGTGTTTAGTTTAAATTTTTTTTTTGGCCAAATGTGTTTAGTTTAATTAGCTAGCTAACTAGTTAGTTCAATTAATGTTTCTTTATGTTTAGTAATTAATTTGTTGAATTTGAAATGGTTAATTAGTAGGGTAGTTAAGCTTAACCAGCAGCAGATGAAGTATATGCGTCATATCTCAGGAATTAATTAAACAACTTTACTAAATATGATTATTGGAGTAAAATGTTGGCTAATTATGCTGTCTAGCCTTGTCAGCAAGATAGTGTTTTTATTGTGAGCAGAGCTACTCTTATTTTGTTTCTCATCCAACAAACCAACGCATTGAAAGAAAAGGAGTGATTCTTCATTAGAGACATATAATCACCTGCCATACACTTAATTTATAAAGAGCTCAACTTGTGAATAGAAGGAAACAAAACATTTAGACCATAATTCAAGCAATTTGATTCTTCATATAACTGGTACATACTTTATAATAATGCTTAATAATAAATTAAAATAGGTGATTTACCCCCTCACAGTCACAGCTATGCAGAACCAAAGATTTATTAGTAATTTCATGGAGAGAGAGTAACATTATTATTATTTTATAGAAAAGAAGACAGTCTAAAAAAATCAAACTACACAATGTACACATAATTTAGGGAAAATTACCTCACAAATATCATGTAATAAAAGGTTACATAACCCTTAACGAGAAGTATCTAGAATATGTGAACCCCTAAGGAGAAGTATCAAGAATATGTGACCCCAAAGTTAAAGTCTTAATAGTGAGCCAACCAAATCTGTACAAAAATTTGCCTCCCTATAGACATGTTGAATATAAACAGACCATTAAAGAGCCAAAAGCTTTCGGATGCTATAAACTAGACTATAATTATCCTCAACAACTTGCTTATCCCTACCAAAGTGTAATATTATTGATGTAAACTTATTGTGACAAAAAAAAAAAAAAAATTATAAGTGTCAAAGTGTTTGTGCCCTACCCTAGGAGTTAAGTTCAACTATAATCAAAATTAAAGTCAATGTATTAATATTGAGCTTATAATAAGTTGGATTTTATAAAACAAAATGATCTAAGCCATTTAGATTGGGTTATAATTTCCTTATTATAAGTCATTTATAATTCTTATAATTTATCAATGTGCACTCATTTCATTTCATTCTTCATTCTATTCTTTTACATATTTAACACTCTTTTTCAAGTGGCAACTGGGTAAATTCATTGGCTTAAGCTCAATTAACAGCATATGTAACCTCTATCCTGACCACCTGCGAATATAATTCACATACAACTGATTTGGGTCATTAGCTGTGATACCATGTCAAAGTCTCTGGTCCTAACAATCAAGTCCAAGTATAGTTAAAGTTAAAAATCAATATATTAGTATTTGTTACATAACTCTTAAGGAGAAGTATTTAGAATGTGAACCTTTAAGGAGAAGTATCTAGAATATGTGACCCCAAAGTTAAAGAGTCTTAATAGTGAGCCAACCAAATCAGTACAAAAATTTGCCTCCCTATAAACATGTTGAATATAAATATACAGACCATTAAAGAGCCAAAAGCTTTCGGACGCTATAATAATTATCCTCAACAACTTGCTCATCCCTACCAAAGTGTAATATTATTGATGTAAACTTATTTTGAGAAACAAAATTATCAGTGTCAAAGTTTCTAGGCCATACCTAGGAGTTAAGTTTAAGCATAGTTAAAGTTAAAGTCAATATATTAGTATTAAGCTTATAATAAGTTGGGCTATACAACACAAAATAGTCTAAACCATTTAGCTAGGTTGGGTTACATTTTTTATTATAAGCTGTTGTTTATCAATGTATTAGTATTAAGCTTGTAGTTTATCAATGCGCACCCATTCCATTTCATTCTTCATTCTATTCTTTTATATATTTAACACTCCTTTTAAGTGGCAATTGAGTAAGTTCTTTGGGTTAAACCCAATTGACAGCATATATTAGCTTCTGCCTAAGCCACTTGGGAACATAGTCTACATGCAACAGGTTTGGGTCCTTAGCTCTGATACCATATCAAAGTCTCTGGCCCTAACAGTCAAGTCCAAATATAGTCAAAGTTAAAATCAATGTATTAGTATTGAGTTTATAATAAGTTGAATTTTATAACACAAAATGACTTAAATAATTTAGATTAAGTTACTTTCCTTATTATAAATCATTTATATAATTCTTATAATTTATCAATATGAGATCTATCCCACACTCATTTCATTTCATTCTTCATTCTATTTTTTTATATATTTAATAGCCTATAATTTAATGTCCCTTTATCTTTCCTAGCTAACAACTAACAACTTTATTAGTTTGGATCAAAGACTTAAGAAATTAATTTTATATAAATATTATAAGCTCTCCAAAGTCAACAAAATTATGAACATAGAAATGATTGCTATGATTTTACTGAAACAAGTGACGTTCAAATCAGAAGAAAAAAACACAAAAAGAAAATTAAGATTGATGGATGCTATATTGTGGTGAAAGATTTTCTTTAAGTTAATTTTGGATTTGAGTAAGGTTAAATTTCATAATTTTGTAGATAACTTATTATTGAACTAAAAACTCATTGATACATAATTGTAAAAAAAAAAAAATTATTATGAGGACATTTTTAGCATTTCAGGTTCTTCTTGTACATGTATGCAAGGGAGTAGGATAGAAACCCTTGGATTATTTTATATATTGTTGCATTTTTCACCTTCATGATGAAAATTAAACACTATTTAGCATTTACATCTTTCTAAACAGTCAGCTCCAACTAGTTTTAGAATAAGTTGTGTGAAAATGGAATCTAATTTTTAAAATAATTTTTTTTTTTATTTTTTATTCACAATGAATTCAAGATTTTTTTTTATATTTTTATGTTTTAATAATTTTAATTTATATAAAATGATTTGTATTTTTAAATATAAATACAATTCATAAATTCAACTAATAAATTTTATTTAATTATTTAAAAAGTAAAATTTGAAAGTCATGTTTATAATACATCCGTCTAATTTGATAATAACACATAAAATAAAAACGAGTATTGATATCTTTTAACTAATATAACTATATAAGAGTCATTTTATTGAATAGTTTTTTAAATCACATTCATACATACATTGATTAGGTGTGTGAAGTGAGAGTCTATAAAGATGCAAACAAAAACTTTCCAATTCGAATTAGGATTTTTTGAACTTAAACTTCTATTTTTATTCACATTTCAATTTTAAGGTGAACCAAATAAATTTGTTGATAAACATATTATTGAAGTATGTTCTTCATCTCTTATTTTAGTTTTTTTTTTTTTTATTATTATTTGATTTTGTTTTATGTGTGTGCTAGGCAAAATATCTTACTAATACATGCCCTTTGCCTCAATGAGAATTCTCATTCAATAAGCAAATATGTAGGATCTCATGTCTACAATTTGACAGTAACACCAATATTTCTTTAATTTGACAATGAAAAGAGCACATAGAATTGTAAAGATGATTTATATAGTTAATAGTAATAGTGATTTTTGATATAGAATCATGATTAAGGGGATTAATCATAAGTTCTAATTAAATTTATAATCCTGATTGTCGGTTGTTTTTGTATACATAAGTAGACCAGCTGAATTTCATTTAAATTTCTGATGGTTCTGTCAGGATCAATGATGCCCTTAAGTCTGCATGTATTATGTATTTACATATATAGGAATTACTAAGATGACTTTGATGCCACTACTCTGAAACCTTAATGATGAGTATTAAGCTAGTGTTTGACATTATTTAAATTTTTCATATTAGTTTAGGTAAGGATGTTTGGCATACACAATAATTAGAGTAGCTTTTTAAAATTTTGATGAAAGTAATTATTAATATTAGAGTTACTTATCTAAAAAAACCTACTATAGAAGTAATAAATCATTTTGATTTTTTTTTTTTTTTTTTTTTTTTTTTTGGTAATATAGCTGTTAAAAGTCAGAAAATTCTATTTTGCATGACAATAACAATTACAAGAATAAGAGTAGTGCTTGAAAAAATTAAAGAACAGTAGTATGAGGTAAGACTTGCTCAATAACTAAATTCTTGTTGAATATTTTCATTTCATACATCTAATTAATAAGTGAATGTAATTTTAAAAAAAAAATTACTAATATGATTTTTATATCTATTTTTTATTGGGTGAAAAGACATATATTCATTTTTATTTTATATGCTATTATCTAATATATGCAAAATATGAATGACAAATAGACAATTAATGCAGAATGAATTGAACAAGACTAGGAGAACTATATTAGAATAAATAGTTATATAATTAATTAATCCATCATTTACCAAAAAAAAAAAGTTGAATAAATGACATGGGTGCTTAATTGAATTTTATTTCACATTTCTAGTAGCTTTGAAATGTGATAGTCTTTACCAATCAAGTTATGTTTGATTAGCCTCTTCATTTTCTTGAAAGATGTGGGGAAATGAAGGATTTCGGGTTCAAGTCTTTCATCTACTTATAATGAAAACTTTCACTAATTTGATGAGAATTATTAAAGTAATAATCCATTTTATATAAATTCCTAACTTATTTCTCTTTAAATATTCCCTTAGAAAAAAAAATCCTCTAAACATGGATTCATTAGAGTAGATAGAAATGTGTTGTCAAATACTCCCGTCCATTTCAAAATATATGTTGTTTTA
Organism: Vernicia montana; assembly: GCA_949750685.1. NCBI lineage: Eukaryota > Viridiplantae > Streptophyta > Magnoliopsida > Malpighiales > Euphorbiaceae > Vernicia > Vernicia montana. The sequence goes on from CATKHJ010615536.1 coordinate 12,872, forward strand.
GAGGTTTTTTTTATATTATAAAATATATGTTATTTTTGAATTTTAAGAAAGTATTTATTATTAATTTTTTAATTTTATTATCTTTTGTTTCTCTACTAAATATTTGTATTTATTGTTTTTATTTCTCCATATCCAAATCAAAGAAGGATATTTTAGTCTTTTTGCATTATAATTAAGACAATGACTTTCTTTATATGTGTATCAAAACCTTAAAGGACAAATATTTTGAAACGGATAGAGTAATTTTGTTTTACGGATCTCTTGAAATCCTTTTACTCCAAATTAATATGTATTTCTTTGCTAAGTGATTCAAACAATGTAAACCTATTTCCCTCAACCAAAAAAAATGTTAGGAATTCATTGTCTTTGATCGATGTTTAATGAGGTTTGCATTAAATTAATATCCCCTTTTTGGTGTTTTTCTTTTGGCGTTTCCCAAATACATATTCATGTTTTTTCCTCTTTATGATATACATCTTCTATCTAAACTCCTTTTATTACAGAAAAAAAAAATTTTTGTTTTTTGAAATTAGTTACCACTTCCCACAATAAAATTTAGATCAAGTTATTTCAATAAACCTTTGAATTAATATGGAGCACAGAGGTTTATTGAAATAATTTATCTCAATAAATATGAAAAATAATTTGTGAACACCTTCAATCATCACAAACTAAATAAACTACACAATGTCTATATTAATAGTTATTCTTTATGAATTAATTTTGAGTTTTACTTTTAAGTTCCCTATTCACTAAATATATATATTGATAGAAATATTGAGTAGGATGGGTTTAACCAAAAAATAAAAATTATAGCCCTATCAAAACATAATATTATGGCACACCAAGATATAATATAGCGGTAAATGCATATTTTCATGGGTAATAAACTCATGATCGATTCCCTTCTCCCTCAATACTAAAAATAATAATAATAATAATAATTAATAATATTATCATCCTCAAGGGTTGAAACGCATTTTATATATTTAGATTAATTAGAATGTGATAATAAGATTTCTTTTTTGAGTTTGAAAAATGAAATATCCTCTAAATTCTAAAACATAAATTAAAATGAGTGATCTCTAACTTTGGTACAAACGAAATACAAAAGTCTTGATGGAAATAAATTTAACTATTTTACATGCATAGTAATTAGTTTCCAAAATAGAGACATATTTCAAGTAATTTTGTGATACAAGATTTTAAATTTTTTCTATAATCTTGCAATAGAAATTGAACCCAAAATCATTATTTTATTTTATTTTCTTTGCACAAGAGAGAAATTTTCTAAACATGTAGAATTTTTTCTATTAACCCACTAATTTAGGGTTAAATTTAGTTGATAATGAGCTAAATTTCTTGAGTGTGAGTACTTCTAGCTAAACAAATGAGGAATATAATTTTTTCTAGTTTGTTTTTAATTTTTCAATTTTTTTTTTTGGTGGAAAAATTCACCAATGAGTTATTTTAGTTTTCTGATTTTGAATTATTACTCAATAAGTTGCTTCAATATTGCCAATGCCAATAATGAAATGAAATTTTAGAACTCCTAATTTTGTGACAGCATGGAAAGGATCCTGGAAAGATATGAGAGACATTCATTTTCAGAGCGACAAGTCGCTCCAAACGATTCTGAACAACAGGTATTTTATATATATGTAGACAGTTTAATTAGCACTGAGCTTTCTAGGTTTTGAAAGGACTATGAAAATTCTCGCCTATACTGTGTGTATATATTAATTCGATGAGATAAAAATATGTAAAGCGAAAAAGATATCAATGTCTTTTCATTTGGTAAAAAATAGACAAAAAACACATATTAGCTAAAATATCTCATCACTTATTGGTTTGGTGTATGAAATAAGTCTATACACTCAGTATAGGTAAGAATTTTCTAAAAATAAATACCTTTTTCTTTTGTTTTTATAATTTTCTAAAAAGGTTGGGCTAGTCGTTGGGAATCAATTGTTAATGTTTGAATTTTTAATTGCTGATTGAGAGTGTTTGGTAAATATAATCTTCAGAGAGATTTAGAGTAATATTTTTAACCAAACTAGTATAAGTCGATTTATTAATAATTAAAACTATATATGATTCACCTAAGATTAAAATTATCCAAATTAATATTATTTAGATTTAGATAATTACTTTAATAGGTATGAACTATAAAGAAACATATATATATTTTAATTACATAAAAGTAAAATATTATAATAATATGAAATTATATTTCAAACTATAACTAAATTGAAATTTTTGGTTTGACTAAATTTTGGAATATTGAAGAATTTTTAACTAATTATCGATGGAGACTACTAAAACAAATAGAACTAAATATTGGTTGAATTAATGCATGTTTAACTTATTTATTTATTTTGGTATATAAATGTTATTCAGGAAAACTGGTCATTTGAATGCCCCAAGCTCATGGCTAGAATTGAGGTGTTACAGAGAAGCCTAAGGTACCCTATTAAAATAACTATGAACAATACCTAATATATGCTCTTGATTGACTCATGATTATTAACTGTAATTACATGCATTTTCTTTGGGATTGCATTGGTTAATTAATTGGCTAATAATCTTTAATTACACATTGATTATATAGGAACTTTGCAGGAGAAGATTTGGACCCCATGAGTCTAAGAGAGCTCCAACACTTAGAGCAACAGATTGATAATGCTCTTAAGCGTGTAAGGTCAAGAAAGGTAAATTCAAATATTGTTTATGGGACAATTATTATAAATTAAATTAATTAATGCTTACTGTATAAAATTAATTTGGGATTTTGCAGAATCAATTCTTCCATGATAACATTTCAGAGCTTCAGAAGAAGGTAAAATTTCTTGCTTATAAGTTTTGTCCCAAATTTTCTAGTTGGTTTAGGAATCTTAGGGTTAGTTTGTGATTAAATTTGGAGTTGCTTTTGAAAATTGTGTTTGACATTTTCCTTAATTTTTTAAAATTTTATAACTATTTATAAACTATGGTTTGAGAAAATTTAAAAAATATAATTTTTTTTAAAAGTATGGTTTTCTAAATTCTAATAAAAAAAAAACAGTATGTTAAAAGCAGTTTAACAGCAATGCCAAACGTGCACTTAATTTATAGAAATCAAATTCCTATTTGATTTTTAACTTGTGAATATATATATAGAAGTTTATATTATTGAAATTTGTTAGTTTTTAACTCAATAATTTTTGGAATTCCCTTTTATAATGTATACTTCAGTAGGTAAAATGTCAAATTCCATTCCTTTTCCCTTTCTTAGAAAATAAAGTTAAAAATAAAATGTTAAAAAGCATTTAGGTATATGAGAGTTTATACTGTCATTTGAAAGTGAATACTAATTCCTCTATATTTAAGTCTAATTTCCTGAAAAGTATGTTAAATTGTGCTTTATTTTGAGAAAATACAAAGTTACTTGCAAATTCCAAATTAAACTACAAATAGCACATGTCGTTTAATAGACTGATACAAAAGTTTTATTACAGGAAAAGTCATTGCATGAGCAAAACAACATGCTAAGCAAACAGGTAAAGAGCTCTTAACTTTTGATTGTCACTTTTAAACTTCTACAACTATATTGCTGCTTTCGGTAAATTATTAGGTAAGACAAGAATGTATTTTTTTTTACTCGCATTAAGATAATTTTTGTATAACGAAATTCATTTATAAGATTTATTACTTTGATATAAATAGAGATGAAAATACTAATTTTCTCCTATCTAAAAATTACTCGCATTTAACAATAGCTAATTTATTTTTCCTTGACATTAAAAAATAAATAGCTGAAGGAAAACCAAAAGACATTGGTTGAACAAGTACAATGGGAGCAACAAAATCTTGGTCAGAACTCATCCTCCTTCATGCCACTGCCTCCTCCTCCGCCACCGCCACTGCCTACAATGCTATCATTCCCATCTCTAGGAATTCGGTATCATCTTCTTTCTTTCTTCCATGATAGATCATGTTTCACTTTCACTTATACAATAACTCTTAATTTTTAGTGTATATTTAAGTCAAATAAATAAAACTAATGAGTTTTAGATAAGTGATGCTAGTTAGATTGTGAATTCGGATGCAATTGAAACTTACCTTAGAGCTATTTTCAGAATAAAGAACTTCATTTCTTGGCTAGGGCTAATATTATATATTTTCTTGATGAATGATGCAGTGGTAATCTTGAGACTAGAGAATTCATGAATGAAAATGAGGAGGCTATAGCTCAAACTCAGCCCAATACAATCCAGATGCCTTCTTGGATGCTTGGCCATGCGAATGATTAGAAAATTTCTATGCAAGTAATTAAGTAGCATATTGAAGTGAAGATGATCATTTCATTTCTATTGCCATTTAATGTATTATTACAAAACCATGGTGATAAAAATTACTTCTGCATAAGAATGTATTTAAAATTTGAACAATTTCAAGACTCAGAAACCCTTTTGCCTAATTCGTATATATTCACTCCAGTGAGCTTGATACACCAAGACTAATTAGCATTAAAGTTCAACTTATGATCAAATTAATAGCCCTATAATCAAGATTACTATGTTTCATTAGTTCAGCTATGAACTATAAACCTAATCATAAACAATTCAAAGTTGAACTTCTCATTCTAATTGATGTTTGATGCTAAGCATCAAATTAGAATGTTAATATATATAGGGTTTTCTCCCCTTCCTATTTTGGATTTTGGCTAAGCTAGTAGTTGAGATTAAGCTAAAATTACAATTTGCTAACAACCATCAATCGGGATTAGACTCAATTGCCTATAGCTATCATTTTTAGTGTTTTAGTTATAATTTTGATTCACAATTCATCATATTATGAAACATCGTTCCAACCACCAATTACCAAAAATCATAAATAACAGTTGAGAACCTAATGTCAACTACTAGCTTCCAACCATTCATTCAAACCAATCCTTAACAAAGCATAAAAAATTGTTAGCAAATGTTCAAGTCCAACAATGACCATATATATTATACATGTTCAGTGAAATATACAATTACAAAGTTCATCACCAAATAAATGAATCTTGATTGTACAGTCATGATTCAATCCATCGTCTAGGTTGCAGACCAGAAATACACTATGATGCAAAGACTATCTACCTTACGGAATACCAGGGATTCCCGCATCATCTTAGTCTAGGGATTTCCCCCTTGTAATCTTTAATAATTTAGTTCATCAATTTTGCAGTCTTGAATGGATTGCATTGAATGTGGCATATAGGAAATACATACTAACAAAATGTTCAGCAATCTCCAAACCCAAGTTCAATAGTTCAATCAGTTCTTCTAGCTGCTGATCTCATATTCTTCATAATCTACCTCACCACCATCAATTAAATGCTCCCTGCAGATATACAGAGTTGTTTAAAATAGCATCTTTACCATAAATAAAGAATACAAATAATAAGGTCCCAAGACTCCCAACATATTGGTAGTAACAAAATAAGTGCTCGAGACAAGTCAAAAAACTGGCCGTAATGTATTGTAATTGGAAAGGATTAATGAGGTCGTTTCATGATCAAAGTGCAAGAAAATAGAAAATATTCAAAGTTGCATCCAAAGTCACCCTTGGAAGTGTGAAAATACATTCTAGCTCCTCACTCCCAATCTCATTTACTAAACCTTGTACAGGTTAGTTCTATCTATTCTCAAAACCACAATAGAGGTACTCATAGTGAGAAAGATTTTGGCTTTCCTAAGAAATATGAACTTCCGAATCAAGTTCTAACGAATTAAAACACAATAATGACACCCTCAAAGGAAGAAGATGACATTTTATGAAGAACTCTAGAAAATTGCAGCCAGTCAAAAAGAATAATAGAAATAATCCATTATACAAAGATCAATTACCTCAATCTTCCACAAAGACGAGCTAAAGCATCTGAACCAGTTCTAGATGCAACGTCCTCAATTTCCAAAGCATTTGATAGCGTCACACTATCTGCAAGTCTAAACTCGCACAACTCTTTTAAGGAACAAGCATCAGTCAACACAGCTGAATGGCCACCACCAGCTGCTAGTTTTCGCACTTCCCCTACGCACCTGCAATATGGTGCTTCCATCAAAATTCAGGATGACAAAACCATGCAGAAGCTATTGAACAACTTCAGTGATATCATACCAGTCAACTGGTGATGGATACCAAGCATATGTAGTTTTATCATTAGCTGCCTGTCCATAGCTATTATAGCCCCATCCATGTATTCTTCCATCCTTCAAAGAAACAAGCGTATGAGAATGTCCACAAGCAACAAGTTGCACGCCGGTTGGGAGAACCAAAGCAGGGATATTTCGAAGAAATGACTCAGAGTCACTGGGAATGAATGAAAAGGATCCCGTTTGAGGACCAAGGCCTAATTGCCCAACTTGACCACTGCCCCAAGCATAAAGAGCTCCTTTCTCAGTCACAGCACAGGTGTGTACGCCTCCACATGCCACATCCTTTATGAAAATTCCATCAAGGGAAACCACTCGCCTAGGCAGTAGCTCTTTATCCCCAGATTGAAGAGAAGTGTGCCCAAGTTGGCCCGTATTTCCTAGTCCCCATGTATAGCTGCGAGGTACAAAGTTAAGAAACATCAGTAATAAAAATTATTTCTATATAAGGCCCATCGTATAATTTCTATTATTTATCATTTATAGGATAAAAATCCAAGCCATTCAACAAAAACATAGGTTTTAGAACTGAAAGAATTATTTGAATTATCATCCCACAGTTGGAGAGGGATGGGGGTCAACATAGGGCTGATAAGTATCAGTTCTTGAAGACAAAAGCTAATATCAGAATTTTCTACAGCGGCACAGTACATAAAAGACTCATAAGATAAACCAGTAATTTAAAAGAACCAAAATGTAATCTAAAATAAAATAAAATAAAACAAAAGAATGGCATGAAAGCAAAGGAGGAGCAGAAATCAAGAGATAGCTAAGCAAACAGAACATTTGCACAATGGTCCTTGAAGATGAGGCAGCTCCTTTAGTTAAAGAATTAGCATCTATGTTGATCACGAGGATATGCCACCAAATATAGAGCCTTTTTAGGGGAGAAACATCTGAGTGGAAAGGAGTAAATTTAGGAGGAACTCAAACTACTGAGTGTCATTACTCATTTTGGACACCACATTGACCCAAAAGACTAAGACATTATGCCAACAGTATTTTATTCAATCTAATGCAGTGATATGCAATTAAATCACAAGCTATCATAATATGACACCTCTAACAATCATTACACCAGTTTTTGTGAGCCACATGGCACAAAAAATGAAAACCACTTTGGACCTCCTGTACTAAGGTTATTTCTAGTTCTATTTACTAATTTTTTATCCACATTTCTTTGTTCTATGTTATCCCTGTTTCAAACCTCATCGTCATACAGCTACTTGTATCTGAAGACAGGCATATCTATATTTTCCGATATTTACAGATCTAGTAAAATTCCAGTCAAAACTTTTCATGAACATACAGAAATATGACAAACTTATGCTTAGGTGTATAATAGACTGCTCCTCTGTATTGGATTCAAGGCACGATGACATGCAATTGCAAGAATTGGATAAACATGAAACGTGCTCCTGAATCTATACAGTAAATCTGGACTTCTATCCAGTCCCAGTAATTGGGATGCGGAGAATTCACTCAAATGTCAATCTTGAGTGAGTTTAGGTGCAGAGTATCAACAAAGAACATCAACAAAAAAAAAATAAAATTGTTGTTACCCACAACATCCTATATCCGCCCAAGATAACTCCATAATGTGTGCCAGCATGAGTGTACTTATATTCATAACACCTAAAATACACCTCCAAAGAAATCTTAACCCCATATCAAAATTGGTGTGTAAAACCAACAATGATTAAATAATATTTACATATGCACACATACACACACATCAATAACAATATTAAACCTAGTATGGACGTCAAGTGCCAGTAATCATCACACAGTAGGATGACTTATAGACAACATGTTTAATTAATAGCCATGTTTTGCTACTTAAAACCAAACTATAACTGCTATGAAATATTATTAATTAAGTACATAAAGATTCTATCAACTGCTAGACCACAGCCAAAGATAAAATTCAGGCACCATATATAGAGAACAGGGGAAACTAGCTAATCGATGATTTCATGGAAAAAAATAATAAAATCTAAAAAGAATTTAGGCCTTTTATGGTATAACCAAGCTAAGGGAAAAGAGAGACTTGCATATTAGAATGCATCGCATTTCCATTGCATCCATCTCCTGACTAGAAGTGAGATTCCCATTAGAAGATTTTTTCCAACCTTCAAAGAGAGTTACATGTGTCATACAGATAAACACAATTCTAATGCTTAAATGTTGAACTTATCTCCATCTAAGAATTCCTTCAGATAACTTACACCTCGCCTTTTTCAGAAATGGCAGCTGTGTGATACTCCCCGCATGACACTTGGGTAATCTTCACGAGCTCAGGGGCTTCATCAAGAAACTTTGCATAGGCATTTATTAAACGAGCCCCTTGTAGTCCTTCACATGTAATACCTCTGCCAAGCTGACCATATTCATTGTAGCCTGGTATATCAAAAGCACAATGAGATAGAGATTAGATGGTGGGAAGACACTGATATAAACAATCTTGTTCCTTCTTTTAGATCAAATAATACTTGTGTCATCAACCAAATAAAACAAAACAAAAAAGGAATCATCAAATGTTTAAGCATCATCAGCACAAACAAATGTACATGAAAACTAATTAAATTAAGATAAAGTCACCAATTGGAATAGCATGAAAAAATAGCAGATTATGCATCGAGAATAGCATTTACCCCAAGCTTGCAGTAAGCCATCTTGCGATAAAGCTACCACATGCACCGCACCACAGGACACTTGACAGATAATCTGGAAAAGAGAGAAACATAAAATCTCAATTAATTCTATTATATCAATCGCAGTAAAATAAAAATTGAAGATACATTACTGCATGTCACAAATTCTCAACTATCATAAAACCAATATTACATGCTTTCAATTAGAATCATGACCCTGGAGAACATAAAATCATATGCCCTAAAAATATTGTCACATTGAATTATTACAACCCTAATTAAAGAATGCAAAATGACAAATTTATCTAAATGAATGACAGCAACAAGAATAGAAAATGCTACAGTAGCAATTCTACTATAATAACTAGATGGATTTTTACTCTTAAAAATAAAAATAAGAGAGATTAATAACTCTACCAAATAAAAGACTCAAAATAACCTGATTACAGGACTTCAAAACAACTATGGATGTTCAGACCATGAAAGAAAGACATTTAGATAGATGTAGAATCAATAAAGAGAAAGACCTCTTGACTGATAATCAAAACCCTCTTGCGCTTCCATAGACGATGATTCTTCAACAACTATAACTAATCCATTGCATCAATTTTTCTCTAGTCCTAATTCCTAAACTAAACAAAGCTGATTCTGATGCAAGATAACATAAAACAGAAGGGTTAATTAAAGCAAATACACACACAGCATGTTCATTTGAGAGGTAGATGGACTTTGCTTCTTCTCGGAGAATGCTGAAGAGTGTAAGGATAACACATGAAGAAACTTAGATGAAGTTATTGCCGAGCATGTTGCATGTCCCCATCATTGTCTCAAACAAGAACCACAAAGTCACATCTCATTTTCATGAAATTTGAAAGAAAACTCCAGCTAAAATGGTTACGTTATTAGTTATACCATTAATCAAGAACATATCTCATCTGAGATCTTAGTTCATTTGCTTAAAGTACCAAATTTTTCTTCATTGTCTGAAACTTAAAAATGTAAAATCTAAATAATCACATACCGTATTTGGCGTGAAGGCCCCCCAAAATATGCGTGGAAAATTTGATCCCTGTAATGATGAGTAGAAGGTTTACCAAAAAATAGGAAAGGCAAGGACCAATGCATATCCAGGTTTAGAATAAATATAATATCTTAATAGGGATAAATTACTTGGTTTTGTCCCCAAACCCAAAGTCTACTTGTTGATATGGTTCCATCATTTTCAAGCGGTTCAGCAATAGCAGCAGTACAGTGTGCTCCACAAGATACAGATTTCACAAACTCTGTCTCCAATTGCTTTACTCTCTTTGGGTACTTCCTACCCTCCTCAGTGCCATCTCCCAATTGACCAAATTCATTAGCACCTGATCAAATATATAGATATAAGGTTGCTTACTTCACGGGATGTTAAAGAAAACACAGCATGCATAATACTTGATTTCTGATGTGTGATCCTTTCTTATGATAGAATGATCTCGTAAGAAACAATATATATTTATGTCTTATCGCATATCTGATGCCATACACACAAAAAAAAAAAAAAAAAAATCTCAAAGTCGTACTTGTAATATAATCACCATCATGTGTCAAATCAATTAGGGGGAAAAAAAAAAGACAATGTGCAATGAGCAACAATTATCATAATAAATTCCCATGTTATTCAAGAGTAGTAGAATGCAATAGTCACAAAATATCTGGAGTTTTTAAACAACATGAAGAAATGGATAGCTCTCAAAATTTAAAAGAATACAAAATCATGAGGAAATCCCAGGTAAAGAGCAACCAATCAGAGGTGATGTCTGAAGAAGAAAGCCATTGTGATGTGTAGAAGCAATTAAAAGCACGACTGTAACATCTCAAACCAATCATAGTAAAGAAAACATATGCTGATAAGCTCCAAACAATGATAAAGTGAACAAAATCAAATAAGCAATGTATATGAGTAAAAGGGACCAAACCCCAAGTGAAAAGCGACCCATCAGAGGCTACCGCCGCAGTATGTTCACGGCCACAAGCTATATCTAACCAGCGAGCATTGGCACCAGCTGGACACCCAAAGAGCTCAGGAGGAAGCCGCTTTGGAATCCGCAATTGGCGCTCTTTTCCATTTCTGCCAGTTTGCCCATTCTGGTTATATCCCCACACATAAATTGCACTCTTTGTTGGCGGGTTCATGGACCTTGCGGCCTCTCCAATAATCTCGTCAATCTCCATTTATGTAACTAACGTAAACCCTATACAGTACAATAAATAAACAAAGAAATAAGATTGAAGGGTAATTCAGATGGAAATCGAATCTATTCTGAATCAAATTGCAGTTGAAATTCACAATTTTGTTGAACCAGTCAATATTTTAACATAAAGATACCAAATTTTCAAATGGGTTGTGTTATGTTTGTTTGTTTGGTTGATGCGAAAATTAAGAAACAAGAAAAGAAAGCTGACTAATTGGGTGCATAGAAGAAGGAATTTAAACCATGAAAATGAATGTGAGAACGGAAAAATCTTGCCTTTTTAAATCAAAAATCCTTTTTAAATCAAAAATAAAATAAAAAATCGGAGAAATGCTTTTTCTTTGAATTGAAATCAGAGAAATAGGAGATTTGAAGTTTGTGAAATTGAAATTTTTTCACGAGAAAATGTGAGCAAGAAAGTAATAGTAAATGCGTCGGATTTTGGCTGATTTTAGAGGATGAGAGATAAAACAGAAAACAAATTGACGATGTTCCGACATCCAAGAAATTGGGAGTCGGTCGGGTCGGGTCGGGTTGATGTCCTAATCAAATCCCAACCCTGCTCGATATCAAATCTTATATAACTTGTTTCATGGCAGGATTTTAAATAAAGTATCGTATTAGTATTAGTATCGGAATCGGTGTAATGGAATCGGACTGAATCGATCTAAAATCGGTCATCGCTATTGTGAATTAGCAAACTAATCAAAATTAATAAAAAATAGACTGTAACGTCTAAAATGTCATACATTAAATTAATAAACACTTAAATAAACATACCATATACTATAAAAACTCAAATTATATAACATATTTATGAATATTGCATAATAACAATAATTAAAATACATAAATTCCTAATATAATACTGTATTGACTTAAAAATTTCAATTCTTTTTATAAATCAATTTTATTTTATTAATTCGTAAGGGAAAAAATCACGTTATTTAAGATGGTGATAAAAAAAAACCCTCTCTATTCTAAGCAAACAATACAATATAAAAAAAATAAATAGGCCATAAGATTGACTAATTACTACCAAAAAGAGTGTGGTGGAGGAACTTGATTGTTTTATCCATTATTGAACTCATTTGCATTTTAGTTGTTTATTCCAGATGAAAAGATATCAATAATGTTCTAAATACATTCAAAAAAAAATTTTATATAAATAATGTAAAGAACAATATACCAATAATTTATATTAATAAAATATAAAAAAATATATGAAAAATATAAAATAATAGTTTTTTTGAATAATATATTCATAATTTATATTAAAAAATTAAAAAAATATATAATAATTATTATTATTTTGTACTAATACGTCACGCCCGTAATGCTAAATAACGGTCGTATCAGTGTGTATCGGGTGATTCAGTACTGATTCAAAACTAATTCCTATTAGCATATGTGTAACGCCCAAATAACGTATCGGACCCTTAAAAAATTTAGACGAAAAGGCTGATACGTAACGTATCGACTGTTATTTAAAACCTTGGTTCAGAGTCAGGCATTAATAAACTTGTATTTTATATTATACAAAAAAGGGTTTTTTACACAAATATTAAAAAAACACAAAATATTCTCTCTCTCTCTCTTTTTTTTTTTAAATACAACTTATTAAATTTTTTATTTCAAAAATATCTTACTTTTAAGATATATTATAAGTATATCAAAAATATATTATAAATATATCATAAGTATAAAAAAAATGAACATTTTTGAAAATTTAAAAAGACAAATTATTTTTTTTAAATTAAAAAATTTATATTTGATGTAATTTTTTCTATAAAAAAATAAAAAATAATATTGTAATTTGAAATAAATAGATTAGCCTACATTTGTTTTTATTTTATTGATGTAAAATTTATATTTATCACTTTATTTAGAAAGTTTTTTTTTTTTTTTTTTTTTTTTTAAATTGACTCAGAAGTTGGAAGGGTCTATTAACACAAGATAATTTCAATGCTTATAAAATAAAATTTATCGATATAATATATTTAATTTAATTATTATAGTCTGTCTATCATAATAATTAATTTTATTGTTTAATAAAGATGATTAATTTAATAAAAATATAAATATTGAACAGTGGTTTATGTGTTGGGTGTTGATTCTACAAGTTTATTATATAATTATTTTCTTATCATTTAGTAGTTAATTTGTATTCTTAAAAAAATAGTAAATTTGACTTTGTTTTATATTTAGAATAAATTAATCATTAAATTTTATTTATTAAATTTTTTAATAATTAATTATGCAGTTGATATTATACATGATTTATTAAAATTATTATTATTATTATTAAAATATTATAAATAATGCTTAAAATAATAATTATGATATTTATAGTTGTTGGAAAAACATAATTTACCAAATAAAAAAGAAAAATATAAAAAAACATGTCTTGATGTGTTCAATATATATATATATATATATATATATATATATATATATATATATATATATATATTCTTATGAATCTACCTTATGTTTAACTTGATTATTGAGTAAAACTATTCCAAATTTCATAAATTACTTATTCTATGATTTTAAGGTGTTTTTACAAGAATTGCAAAATTTAGTGAAGAATTTGAGTAAAAAATGGCTAAATTAAAGAGCATCAAGTCCTGCAGGAAGACCCTAAAATGCAAGAGCACGAGGTAGTGCAACAACAGACGCACGAGCTCATGTGAATCCCTTCTCTCAAATTTTCAGCCTAGTGCTACTTAAAAGTGTACAAGGCTATGCATTTTGTTTTGCCTCTTCCTCTTATTTTTCAAATTGAAGAAAAGCTCAAGTGAAAGACTTGAAAACACACATGGTCGTGCAATCCAAAACGCTAGTGTGAGATAGTTGTACACTCACAGAAATCTTATAATTGGAGTCAGGTTTTTTGACCCATATAAATATGTTTTTTTCTCAGTTAAGGAGACAATTAGTTTTAGGTAGAAAAAAAAAATAGTAGATAGTTTTCTGTTTTCAATTAATTTATATTTAAGATTAGATTAGGATTTGAATAAAGTGAATTGAATAATTGGATTTTAAGAGATTCATTTTCAACCTTAAATTTCAATTTATGCAATTCTCTATAAAATTTATTTCTTTAAACCTTTTAAATTCAGTTGTATTGAATATGCTTTTAAATTTAATGCAATCTATTATTTATTCTCTTATTTTATTTACGAGTAATTAACTTTCATCTAGAATTTAGATATAGATTGGTTTGATTATTTGTAGTATTGTGTGTGCTTTGTTTTTGTGATGGTTTGCTTGGAATTAATTTGTCATTCTTGGGCTTAATGTTGTGTAAATATTTAGCTATCATTTGCATAATTTAAGATGTCACATGAAATAACGATAGTGAAAGTGTGATATTTGTTAATGATATTAGTAGATTTGAGAGTTACAACATAAAAATATGTATATGGTTAAATGATGTTTTATACTCATCCAAATAATTTAATGAATTCGGTTGATATTTGTGACCACAAAAATAGATACGGATTGATTTGAGTAGGAGTGAATTTATCTTAAAAGAGAATTTCACTTCGTTTTAGTTAAAAGAGAGTCATCTTTAATTTCTTATATTATTAAGGAATTGCATGAGTATAAATTATCCACAAATATAAATCTTAGTCTTTTCTCATTGAATTTACATTTTATTTGATATATTGCTTTGTTTATTTTAATTATTTATTGCTTTTAATATAAGCAATCAATCTAACATTCATTAATCTTTGGCAAAAAAAAAAAAAACTAACATTCCTTAATTGATTGGTTAAATATTAAAAAATTCAATATATTGACATTTAAATCTCTCTTTCTGAATTTGACATTCTTACTGCAAATATGGGTTAAAAAAATTTGTCTTATATGCATTCTCTTGATTTGACTCATTAGCAAGAAAAATAAAGAGAGAGGACAGAAATTTGATGTTATTTTATACAACAGTTATATTTAAGTACCCAAAAGTAATTTTTTTTAAAATATTATTTCTTATTAATAATCATTTTTCATGTTCAAAATTTTTTAAATTTCTAAAATATCCTCAATTTATAGATATTTGAATAGATTATTATATTTATATTATTTTGATATCATATATTTTAATTTGGAGAAAATATTCTAATTCTTTCAAAAAAAAATTCTCTTAATTTATAATTATAATTAAACATCAGAAATTTAGATATAATTCTCTTATATCTCTATAAATAGAATATGTCCATGCTATATAATATATACAATAATTTATTAAGATAAACTTTTTTTTTCTATAAAGAGCAAAACGTTAAAAAACAAAAATTGTCTGTAACTTAAAATAAATTTGTCATAATTTGAGGTAGGTGAAGAAATATTGAATTAGTCAAACATCATTTCTGTCCTATAAAGCAAATCTAATTCCTTACAATTCCTCATTCTCAATGCGTTTGGCAACTCTTCACAAAGCCCCACCTTCAATATTCTTTAAGGTAAATAAAATCTCAATCCCACAATACTTTTTTTTCTTTTTTTCCAATTTTTTTTTTTTTTTTTTTTGTTTAAATTTCCTGTTCTTTTTAGTTTACATTACAATTTTTATCAAGTTTTATTCTTTTTCATTGTTGGGTTGGTTTTTTATTTTTTTTCTTTTGCCCTTTTCTAGGTTTCTTGAACTCATAGAATTCATTTTCTTGACATATTATTGTTGATTCTGCAATTTGTTGGCAATCTTTGTTGATGATCTTGAAATTGCTGGAAAAATAAAGCAAACCCATTTGTTGTTTTGTTCTCAATTTGTTCATGGTGCCATTATTGAAAAATAGTGAAACTTCTTAGGAGCTGTAAATTTGCTGAGTTGCTGGATTATCTTTTGTTTTAATTGATCCAGAAAGGACAAATTAGGTCTAATTAACAAAACAAGTGGAATTAGTTAGGGTAGTTTCTGAATTCCTTTAAGGATTGACTTGCAAGTGAAATTAGTAGGGTAATTTCTGATTGTTCTATCAAAGGGTTCAGTCACCAAAAATTTAAAGATATTGGTATGACAGAACATAGAAATAAGGAAAATTTTAGAATTTTTCTGATTAGTAGGTTGCAACCATGAACTTTGCCAAAAGAAAACCAACAATTCATTTTCTTTGCAGAAATGGAAATGGTAAAGTAACATGAAGCAATTTAAGTATGGAATGTAGATAAAAAGAATAAGAGACATTCTTGTTCTAATGGGATGCAGAATTGCAGATTCATTAAACAAAACCTAATGAAAAACTAGTTGCTAGTTTGCCTTTATTCGTTATAGATTGTGATTATGTGCCTTACTGTGTTCATTTGCTAATGAAGTGACTGTAAGCAGTATATGTCTGCAACAGGACTTGATATTTTGATAAATTTATTGAAAAATTTTGGACTTTAGACATTGATGGTTTTTATATCTTCCGGGTTGGAGCCTGATTTAGTGTCTGTGTTAGAAAGGTAGCAGATACTCAACAATCATGGCTCAGTCAGTCAGTAACAGCAGTGGGAAGAAGCTCATTAGAATTGATGTCAGTTCAGACACGGTATGTCCATGGTGCTTTGTTGGCAAGAAAAATTTAGACAAAGCTATCGCTGCTTCTAAAGATCGATTTGATTTTGAGGTATTTCTTCCTCTGCGGAGCTCTCTCTCTCTCTCTCTCATGTTACCTTTGATATGTTAAGTTTCATTCTAACTTAGTTCAGTTTTTCTTTGCAGATCAAATGGCATCCATTTTTTCTTGATGCATCTGCCCCTAAGGAAGGCATAAATAAGCTTCAGTTTTATAGGGAAAAGTTTGGATCTCGAACTGATGGAATTATAGCTCGGATGACGGAGGTTTTTTTTTTTTTTTTTAATCATCATCATTTCTTTCTTTCCCTCCTCCTTTGTATATTACTTATACACATGTTACCATATCGAACATCCTCTGCATTTGGCTACTATGTAATTAAGTCATGATGATAATTGCAGGTTTTTAGGGGTCTTGGTCTGGAATATAACATATCTGGTCTCACGTAAGATTGAAAATTCATTTTAATATTAGTATATGGTCCACAGCTATATAAGAAAAAATAGTGAGGAGTTTATTTAATCAGCGAACCACTAACATGTTTTTTATATGCACAGGGGCAATACTTTAGACAGCCACAGGCTTATAAATTTTGCTGGCCAACAAGGTATTGACAAGCAACATGATCTTGCAGAGGAGCTGTTCCTTGGTTACTTCACACAGGCTAAATACATTGGTGATAGGTAAATGCAGATTCTAGAAAACACTTTTATGTCCATCATAATAACTGTTCACAGTCCTCTTTTTTTGGTTGAAACATCGAAAATTCTTGAAGGGAAGTGGCTATCAGGATTTAAATCCTTGACTCCTTGCAATACAAGTCAGGCCACTGGGCTACTAATGCAATGACCTGTTCACTGTCTTTCATGTTCATTTTGATCATGAGATTTCTGGTGATTTTTCTCATTTCTTATACACTTCTCATGAATTTGTAGAAAGTGAAAAGAAATTTGCCAAATCCTTAGTGCAACTGAGCTCTGTCATTTTAATTGGAAATTCATCCTTGCATCCGTAAATGGCGAATATTAACATTCATGGGTGAATGCAGGGAATTTCTTTTACAATGTGCTGCAAAAGTTGGGATAGAGGGGGCAGCAGAATTCCTTCAAGATCCCAATATTGGAGTAAAAGAGGTCTGTTCTGTCCTCATTTTCTTTGCTTCTTTTGATTGCCATAGAGCCAGCTGAAATTATAAAATTTGATTTTTTGGTACTGTAGGTTGTGTTTACTCTTTTTAAATCATTGTTCAAAGATTAAAGATGATATATTTATTTTTTGCACACAATTTTCACTGAATCCCATCAGCAATACCACCCCAAAAAAAATTTCCCCTCTTCTTCTCTCTCTCTCTCTTTCTCACATTCATTTTTCAGTTAATCCCATTATATTTGATTTCCTTGAAGGTGAACGAGGATCTCCAGAAGCACTCAGCAAATATCACAGGAGTCCCATACTACGTGGTATGCGATGAAATATCCATTTTTTATGAGTATATGCTTATTGTTTGCATCATCATAATTCATATATGTCTATATCATTGTTTTTTTTTTGTTAAAAAATAAAAACAGATCAATGGAAAGCAGCATTTGAGTGGTGGGCAGCCCCCAGAGGTTTTCCTCAGAGCTTTTGAAGCTGCAGCAAATTAACAGTTTTCTGTCTGTTAAAAAGCTTCAATTTTCATTGTATGCAACAAGGATTTCTTGACACGTACAAGTTTCCCTTTCATGCATATATATATATATATATATATATATATATACTAGTACAGTTTGCAATAAATGTTGGTTTAGACAATAACAAGTTTACAATAAAATGTAGATTTTTTATTTTCTTACATGTAACGCATTAAATAATTAATTACATCATTCGCAGTTCAAGAATTTAAACTCTGACAAATCTTTTGCTCGAATTTTTGATATCTATTACTATATATAGGCTTGCACTAGTGCAATTCCTATCTTCTTTTAGCTTTTTTACTATATATTACAGGTTTACCATTATAGTGAAATTGCCAATTTCTATTAGCTTTGTTTTTTACCTTTTTTTTTTTTTTTTCTAGTAAGTACCCTAAATTCAGACAAGATAAAATAAATAAGTGAAAAGTGAAGATTTTGACTTATCACTTATTATGGTAGTGATTGTAACGAAATATAATTCTATAAAAAAAAAAATTATTTCATTTTTTTTTATATAAATTTAATTATATTTGTTTGAGTTAATTATTTTATAATTATATTTAATCTCAAATAATCGTTGTTAACCAGTGTCCTTAGAGGACTCATTATAATAACCTTTATATATATATATTCACAAATTTATATAGCATATAACTTTTATTTTGCTATTTTTATTTATATAAATAGTCTATTACTATATATAAAAGAAGCTAAGGCTTGCACTGTTCATGATGAATAGTGCAATTCCTATCTTCTTTTACCTTTTTTTCTATATATTACAGGTTTGCCATTATGGTGAAATTGCTAATTTCTATTAGCTTTGTTTTCTTTTTCTTTTTCTTTTTCTTTTTCTTTTTCTTTTTATATTCACAAATTTATGTACTATATTACTTTTATTTTGCTATTTTTATTTATATAATATATAAATGGCCAAAATTACTTTTATTTTATTTTGCTATTTTTTTATATTCACAAATTTATATAATATATTTCAAGTATATATTTATAATGTTATATATTTAAATTATATATTATTTTTAAAGGAAATTACAGCACGTACTTATTTTTTTTTTAAATTCATTTTGACGCTCCCATTTTTGTTTTAATATTTTTGCTAAGCTATTTTTACTGTTTTACACTTTTTGACTTTTTTTTTGTTATGTACATCAACTTTTCGCTTTTTAAAGCTAAACATTTGTAAACATTTTTGTTTTTTTTCCTTTTTTTTTTCGCTTTTTTTAGCTAAACATTTGTTTTTGGCTTATATATTATCTAATTGTAGTGATTGAGATATGTGATAAATTTGCAAAAAAGTGTTAAAGTTGATAAATGCTTTTGTAATTAAGCTTTAAATAAATAATTAAAAAAAAGAAGAATAAATAAAATGACTCTTAACTTTTGAAACATAAAGTGTGAAGAAAAAAAAAACAGTTTAATAAAGCTTTAACTATAATTATTATTAATTTAATTCGACAGCAAATAGAAAAAGACTAAAGATATAATATGTCAATAAAGTAAAATTATTCATTATGAAACTTTAATTGGACTTGATTTTAAATTTTAATCAAACACATAAAAAAGGTTGTTCTAACAGTAATAAATAGATAATGATAAAATGACAACACATTAAAATTTAAAGTCTTAATTAAAAGGAAACTATCAGGAACTACAAATTAATGAAGTATTATTAATAGAATAGAGAGATTGATAGAATTTACCATACTTTTCATTGATAGAAGACATAAATATATACTACTAAAATGGTAACAACATTAGCTATTCTAAATAGATGATACAACAAAAATTTGTTTTACATTTGAATATATTTGAACAATTAAACATTTAAACTCATTTGAATGGATTGGAACAGTTTCTTGAAGTATGGAGTAATATCCTCTGTCATGCCCCCTCAAGATGGACAGCGGTTGAGCAGTCCAATCTTGTCCTTGAGCAGAAGAAATCATGTCTTAGGGAGAGCTTTAGTGAGTGCATCATCAAGCTGGTCTTGAAAGGAAACATGTACAACTCGAATAGCACCACTTTGAACTTGCTCACGGATAAAATGAAAATCAATGGCAACATGTTTCATCATGGAGTGAAAAACGGGATTTGAACAAAGTTGTGTGGCACCAACATTGTCACAATAAATGACTGGGCAGGATG
>CATKHJ010615585.1:0-18826 GCA_949750685.1 Vernicia montana
AAAAATATATTTATATTCAGTGTTAATCATTTATATTTTTATTAATTAGTTTATTAATTTATTATAATTTTATTTGATATAATAATTCGTTTAATCTTTCAATTTTATTATTTTTACAATGATATTTTATAATTGAAAAAAATCATTATTTCATAATCAACAACAACAAAATTAATTAAATGTATATTAATATTATTATTTTGTACATAATAAGTATGAACATTTTATGTTGATATAAGATTCAATATTTTTGACTTTTTATCAGTATTTATTTATTGATTATGTGATATTTGTACACATATAAAATTAAAATCAATAATTTTGATTGTGCTAAAAAGTTATTAGGTAGGAAAATAATTTTTTTTATTCACATTAAAATGACTTTTATATATAATTAAAGTAATTTCTTTTTTTTATGTGAAAAAAGTAATGAATTTAAATTTTATATTTAATCAACTTGATGTTAATAATGGATGAATATACGTTTTATAAGTACTGTACCTAAACCTTATGTTTAATGAACATGACATTAATAACATATGAATATACACTTTATAGGTAATGAATATAAAATTTATATTTAATGAATTTAACACTAATAACAGATAAATATTCACTTTATAAGTAATGAATTTAAACTTTAGATTTATTTATATTATTTATATTATTCATAGATGTAATTATTAGATTCACTGTAATAGTTTTATTAAATAAAAATTGTAGATTTATCATTTATAAATAATAAGATTATTAAGTATTGCTTATAGGTGTTGTAAATCGGCTTATTAGCTCAGTATATCAAAGACAATAAGAAGAGATATAAAGCAATAAAGTAAAGAGATAGAGAAAATATGTAGAGAGTAAAAGGGGCTCCAAACTCTTATTATTAGATTAACTCTAGCTTCCCTTATATAGAGGAATAGCTAGGGTTTAGTGTATACAATATTACTGAAATAACCCTGTATTATAATCTTTCTAAAATATATACTCAAGAATGTTTAAGTAATATCCACATATAATAATTATCTATAACAGTTTTGAAATTCTAGAATTCTAATTTTTTCGGCTAAATTACATTCGTTGTCTCTAAATTTATCACTTAAATTCATCATTGTCTCTAAATTTCAATTTGTTGAGCAAAAAATTTTCAACTTCAATTTGATCGCAATAATTACCCTTTATGTCATCTTCTTATCTCAAACTTGATGAAATTTCTAGGTGGTATCTTACTCATCATTCATTTAATGTTATTTCATGCTAAACAAGGTACCATGTAGAAACTCTTTCAGTTGAAACCCTTTATCACGTGCACACGAAACCCAAAGCTCTAATATAGTAATTTTATCTCTCTCTTCCTATCAACCATGCCACCATCATCTCATTTTCCATGTACAATTTCTAGTGAGTTTGAGGTCGAAAAATGAGAGGAAGGGTAACTATCGCGATCAAATTGAAGTTAGAGGATTTTTGTGCAATAAATTGAAGTTTATGGGATAATGGTGAATTTAGTGATTAGTTCAGGTATAACGGGTGTAATTTAGCTAATTTTCTCAATTTCAATCAAGATGTCCTCTAATACTCGTTTTTAGGCAACCTTGATGGTTAAATTACACCCATTTCCCCTAAACTTACCCCTTATTTCATCATTCTCCCTGGACTTTGATTTGTAGCACAAAAATCCTCAAACATTAATTTCATCGCAACAATAATCCTTTCTCCCGTTTTATGGCCTTCACCTCGACAGAAGTTCTACGTGGCTTCATATTAATTATTTTTAAAACCTTATTTTGCTTTTTTTTTTTCAAGAGCCACATCGAATTCCTCTTAGCTCCATAAGCTTTCCCCACGTGTGCACAACTCTCTATTCCTGAACAATTACTGGATATCTCTGAACCACATTCTCTCTCTGAATCATAGTCTCTCTCTTTAAGGATATGACTATTCAGATGCTCTCTCTCTCTCTCTCAAAACCATTTGATACTAAGTTATCTCTCTTTAAACCATTGTAAATTGAGTTAGTTCAGAGATGGCTCCCCTTATGAGATTGGAAGAAATATCACTTCTATCTCCTTAGTACACAAATTCATCTTCCCCTTCCTTCTTGAACTCTATCTTCTTTTCATGACAATCGATGTGTGTATGGTGTTGAGATAACCAATCCATGCCAAGAATCGCATCGAACTCTAGTACTTCTAGTTCGATCAATTCACTCGGAAGCTTTCTCCCATCAATCTCTACTATACATGCAAAGTACACATGCTGCACATCTATGAATTCACCTAGGAGAGTAGATACTTCTAAAGGAACTTTCATACTTTCTCTATTCTTCCTTATCTTTCTTGCAAAACATGGTAACATAAAGGAATGTGTGGCACCAAAATCAAATAAGACCAGTGCATGCATGCCTTAGATAGGAATAATACATGTCACTGTAGTGTTTGCTGTTCTGGCTTCTTGCTGATTTAATGCATATACCCTTCCTTTTCTTTTCTTTGTTACAGTGGGTCTTGTACCAGATGATTGGCCTGTTTCCCTTTCATAACCATAAGAACTCCTTGCTCTGGTCTAGTCATCTGAACTGTAGGCTGTGAGACTGCAGGCGTACTATATTGTCCTTTCCTCTTAGGACAATCCTTGATGTAGTGGCCCATCTGACCACAAACTAGACATGCATCAGAGGTAAACCTGCAAATACCAACATGTTTCTTCCCATATTCAGAACAAGTAGGATTCGTGAGATCCTGATATGAAGTCCGTGGTACACTGTAGCTCACTGGTGATGAAGCCACAGAAGTACTATGGGTTTGACCTCTACCTTGGTCTCCCCCTCTCGGTAGGATATACACCGTAGATGAAATTGGAGCTTTAGATACCTGAACTTGCATACTGTTTCCCCTTGTTTACCTTGACTGCCTTGTCCCCTGTTCTTGTTCTTGTTCTTATGTTCTATTTCTACCTTTGCATCTCTTTCTGTCTTATGTCTGGCCTCCATCACTTTGGCTTTATCCATCAACTTAGCCAAAGTAGGGAATTCTACTGATAGAAAGGCATTATACAATGGAGTGATCAATCCCATCCTGAATCTCTCTACCTTGCTTACTTCGATAGGAACTATGTAAGGAGCAAACTTGCTAAGTCTATTAAACTCCTTAGCATAGTTGCTCAAATTGTAAAGCCCTATTATGTCATTCCCCTTCAGCTAGGAATTGATCCATGAGCTCTTGCTTGAACATAACCCATGTAGGAGGATTTTCACTATAAACCCTCTCTTCTACTTCTCTTAAGTACCATTGCCACGCTTCATTGTCCAACTGAAGACCCACTAATTCTATTACCTTTGCATCTAAACAGGGCAATCTACAGACTAGCTTGTCCATCTTCTCAAGAAATTCTTGAGGTTCCTCACCATCTTCATTAGCAAATTCTAGAGGTTTAAGTCTCTTGAAATCTTAGATGGAAACCCCACCATTATCAAGTACTCTTCTCTCCCCTCATTTCGGTATGGGCACTAGGGGAGGAGGAGGAGCCCTTACCTCCCTAGGTGCTCTTGGTACAATTGATGGAGGCGAAAAATGTTGTGAAACTTGTTGAGCTTCCTTCAAAGCTTGATTTTCCTCCCTCAATTGCCTTATCTCTTCCCTCAAGAGTTTAATGGCATCCATTGGAGGAGGTGGTACATAATCATCTTCTTCTTTTTGAACTCTTCACCTATTTCTAGGCGGTTCATTATGATTAGATGTAGCATCGGATGCCACTCTCCTTCCGGAGTGTTGAGGTCCCCTTCGAATAGGAGGGCATCCCCTTCTTGGTGGCATCTATACAATAACATGTAAACTTATATAAGAATTCTTAACACGTAAGAATAACGTGAAATTGCACATAACGATGACTTCAATCAACATAAGGAATTTCTTATGCTTCATGGTAGTTCTTATACTATACAACTCATATAACCTATTATTATTATCTAATCTAGACTTTACTTATGCTCTGATACCAACCTTGTCACGATCCGACTTTCGAATCGCGACGATCCTAGGGCATGTGTAGGCTTAAGACCATCGAAAACTTGTAGGAACCTTACTAATCAATCATCCATATCAGTATCATGTAATTATATCACATACAATTTCCCAAGATCTAAACCTGACTATCATGTTAATCCATACTCATCAATAACATTCATAATTCATATGTTCATCAATAGTCACATCTTAGGTCATCTTACATATTATATAATTCATAGGTTATTGCCTTAAAGGCTAAAAGAATACCATTCATATATATACCATGAAACATCTAAAGGTTTGAATCATCATCTTTTACAAATAACAAATAACAAAGATGGAGCTTTACATTAATCACTTAAGTTTTCGAGGAAGAAGAAGAGCGCCTTGGAAACTGAACCGATAAATTATAACTCACCTGAAAAATGGAATCACTAATGAGATAAAGCAGTGAGTAATAATTATACTACCATACTTGTGAGGCTTGGTGATTCAAGGATAGCTCACAAGAAAAATTCATGGTTCATACAATAACAATAGTTCATAGCGTTCATTCATCATGTACATGTCATATTTAGCAGAAATAACAATAACTTGAATAAAGGTTTATAAGTCTTAACGTTCCCCATGAGAATGAGTATTTGCCAATAGGCGTTATCGAGAACTGAGACATAGAACACTGCTAGGACGACAACCCTTCCTAGCTAGGACTTGGATACTTTACTCTATCTAATGGAGTACATTGTGCACAATGCTTGATGTCTTGCCCCACATCAGAGTTGGGGTTTTTCTACTTTAAAGGTCATGGTCATGGATATTTATACAAAAGGGATCATGAATCATAGATCATTGTTATGCATTAGTTCTTAGAGGTCCATATCATAGTTATACAATAAACATGTCTTGGTTCAATCATGGTTCATAGATATAATGAAATTAATATCACAATAATGATATTTAATAATAGTTAATAAACATTTGGTAGTTCATGAAAAATTAGGCATTTATTCCCCATGGTTCAAAGCACAATCATAATAGTAGAATTATCACTCACCTTAACAATGCAATTCCCAAAATAGCTTGCAATCAATCTCTATAGCAAGCAAACATGATGGTCACATCCTCCATCATCATCATCTCTTCTATCTCTATGAGAAGCTATACATACCCAACCATAGAAATAGCAATTAATCACATATACCATGACCTTAACTCAAATAACAATGCTAATAATGCTAACTCATCTTAATCTTACCATAACCTTAAGTCCAATCGAAGAAATTGAAATGAAATGAAGAAGGAGGGATAAACCCTAACTTATCTTAACTTAAATGCTTAACAAGTAAGAAGAGGAAGTGGAGTCTTTAACCCTAGATCCTCTTAAATATGCAATAAATGATTCTTAGCATTTAATGAGAGTAGATTGGTGTTTCCTTGAGAGAAAATGGAGTTAGAACTCATAAAAATCGGGTGGTAAATGAATTTAGTCTTTAATTTCATATATATAGCCCGACTCTCGATTATGCCCCCGACAATGGTCACGGGAGTGACTTTTAAAGTCACGGCTATGACTCGTCATGCCATAATACTATTCACGCTACTATACCCAACATTCACGGCCGTGAATCTTGAATTCACGGCCGTGAATTTCATCCAGAAGCGAATGTCTGCAACTCAACCATTTAGTCACCGTCGTGAGTGCTGAATTCACTGCCGTGAATTCAGAAGTCACGACCGTGAATACTAAATTCACTGCCGTGAATTTCATCCAGAGGCGGAAGTCCAAATTCAATCTTTTAGTCACCGCCGTGAACTTATACTTCACCGTCGTGACTTCCATCTAGGTACATAATGTAGGAAAATTCTTGAGTCTTAATCCTAGTCTTTACACATAGTTCACATATACACTTAATATGCAACTCACAACCTAATTAAACACATGAAACACTACTTATAACTCAATTACTTACGTATAAGGAATCAAATAAGAATTTGGGGCATTATAGTTTTCAACTTTCTTTGTAATAAAAAAATTGAGTTTTTTTTTTGGATTGTTTTTGTAAAGACATTAATTAATTAGAACCAAGATGACAAACAAAAATGTGGTAGTATTTGATTAAAAAAAAAAAAAAAAAAAAAAAAAAAAAAAAAAAAAAAAAAAAACCTATCAATTTGGCAATCATAGTTCATGTATCTAATTCCTCTATCTTCACCATAACAGCTCAAAATCCACTGGTGGCGCTTGCTGAGTACGTTTCCATTTCAAGAAAGAAACTTCTAAAGAATCTTGAAATCAATGGAGGAGCAAGGATTAATGCTTGAGTTGATTCAATGAGAGCCTCATCTCCTACCCATCACAAATCCACACCTTCTCTCACTCAGTCAATGGGTCCTCTTAATATTATTTATTTAATTTAATTTAATTTTTAATTTGACTTTTATTATTATTTAATTAATAAATAAAGCAGTGTGTTGGACGCGCTCATTTTTGTCCAATAAAAAGCTTAAGCGGTCTTTACATAAAAATTTAAGTGTTAAAATTAGCCAAAAAGTATAGCAATGACAGATTTGGTACATTTTAAAAAATTTAAGGGTCAAATTGGCCTTTAACCCTTTATATATATATGAAATAAACTAAAAACTAGGTGGTTTTATGATGAAACTACATAGTTTTGAACACATATAAGGTAAAATTAAATAAAGTCAGTGATTTTATGTACTTTTTCAAAAATATTTATTTCATTATTGTTAATTTTTTAACTTGCCAAAAAAAAAATTAAATGAGCATAAAAGTAAATGAATTTACACAAGTTTAACAGTAATTAAGATAAATTGAATAAGTTATGAGCATAATATTTAAAATTGAAAAACTATCTTTAAAATTTATTTTTTCATACTTTAATATATTTATAATTAAATCAAATTTTAATTATTATTACAAGTTATATATATATATATATATATATATATATATATATATACACATCCATTTTGTCCACCTAACCCCTAAAACAATTTAAATTTATTCATGTATAACTTGAATATTTACGATGAAATTATATAACATTTTAATAGATACAATTATTATAAACATAATATGAGAATAATGAATAAAAATTTAATTCATTTTAATAAAATAAATATAGATTTAATATAATGTATCAAAGTTAGTATATGATATTAAATTATCAACTGAATGTGATGAGTTAAAATTCTTTTATGTTATATAAGAAATTATTTTCTCATACATTATTTAATTAAATATTAAGTAAAAGTATTGATATCCTAATTATAAAACAAGGAAAAATCCATTTTAAGACCCTTAACTTATTTTGTTTTGTCTATTAAGTTCCTAATTTTTTTTTTTGCACATTGAGTCCTCGAACACTTTTTAAATCCATTTAGGATTTTTTAATATTAAAAATATAATTAATGAGAAATTTTGTAACGTCTGTTTAAAAACATTAAAGAAATTTATACTAATTTTTCATTTTAAAAATTATTGAAATTATATTTAAAGAAACTCATCTTTACATCCTAAACTTTTTAAGTTTTATGTAATAAATATTGTAATTTTTTAAAAGTAATATAATATTTTAATAATTTATATAAGGAGTGGCTAAATACCCTCCATCTTATCTTTTTCACTTATTAAAGGCTGTTTGGTTTAGCGGCAACGATCAACTGTGAACGGTGAGTAACTAGCAATCAATCAACAGTTGAAATTGATTATAAAGTGTTTGATAATTCAATAGTTAAAATTGTAATTAAATTATAAAATAACGAATAAAGACAATATTTTATATATTATATATCAATATTTTTACTTATATATAATTATTATTTTTAGTAACATATATTAAATATATAATAAAAATAACTATACATATTTTTTATTTTTTAAATAAATTTTAAATTATTTTGTATACATAATTATAAGAAAAATAATAGCTATATATGTGTATTTCTATGATAAAACTATTAATTTAATATTTAAATTGTTATTTTTAACTATGTGAATATAACAATAAATTTTAAAAAATAAAATGTATTGTATATATAAATTAATTATTAGTTGGTATTTTTGTAATTATTTCAATTTTCAATGGCATATTTTTGCAAAAGCTAATTTTTTGAATCCAAAAGTTACAAATTCTAGTTTTGGAGTCAAAAGCCAACTTTTAGTTATAAAATCTAAAAGCTAATGGTTGAGAATTCAATCGCTAGCTTTTGATTTTGATTTACCAAACACCCATTTCAGCGGTTGAACATCTAAATGCTCAACGTTAGTTTTCAAAAGTCAAATCAAATGGGCATTAAATAACTATATTACTTATATATTTTTATAAGTTATAATGCTATTAATTATTTTTTTAAAATGTATATTGATGGAGCTATTTCCAGCCGAAGTGAAATAATTCCACCTTACTTAAACTTGATTGCAAGTTGGTGCGATCTGTAAGAAGAAACAAGAATCAAGTGGGTTAGACGGGGTACCTAGCAATGCCACTCCGACGATAAAGTTAGATGATTGATTCAATTAAGAATATTAAGGACAAAAATATTTGACTTGTTTGTGTATATGTGTCCATGTACCTTAGAGGTTTGATTTCCTGAGGTTTTTATAGAGTATAAGTCCTTATATGAATTGAATGTCAATTTCCTTGATCGGTTCGGATTCGGAATGTCATTTAGCATGATTTCAGCTTCCTACATGGAAACGAACTCTGTTCCATGGTGGTCTGATTTTAAATTTTTAAGTATATTGGATTAGGTCGGGCCCAATTTACTTCATAATCCGGATCGGTATATTTTGTCCCTTATTATATATATTTTTTATTTTGTTAGTATAGAAATTTAATTAAATATAAATATAATATTTATATTATTACATTAAAAGTTACAAAATATTTAATAAAAATAAAAATTATATAATTAAAAAATTTTAAACTTATAGTTCATAAACACACTATTAATACCACAATATAGTGAAAATGAAAGATATATATACACATACAAATAAACTACTAAATTAAAAAAAATATTATGTCAAGAGTAGAAGACATTTATCGAATATTTAATATAAATTAAAAATAATCAAACAAATAATAAAATAAAAAAAGGTGTAAAATGAGATGAGAGTTTTACATGTAGTTATGGATATAAAAGTATAAAAGTTATAAGAGGCGGAATGCATTTTATTTTTTTAATTCAGTTGGTCATAAATATTCCCTGTCAAGTTTATGCGTTAATTGATACTAAATTCTTCTCTTCTCAAGATTAAACATACATCCAAATACCCGATTTATATATTTAAAAATTATCTTATAAATATTCATTTTAAAAATTGAATCATAATTAATAAAAAAAATAAGAACTCTCAGGATAAAGGCAAAATGTATTTAACCATTCATTCTATATATTGTCATTATATAACATATATTATCATTATATAATTTTTTATCAATTTTATTTTCACTAAGTAAAAAGTTTTCAATGTAAATGAAAAATATAAAAACATAATTTAAAGGCTCAATAAATAGATAAATCAACCTAAAGTTTAAGAATTTCAGCATGCATACCTATAAAAAAAATTATTGTTGAAAATATTGGCTAACAATTAATTAAAAATATAAACGTAGTGCATAATTAAATCCAAATAAACTCAAAATCATAATGATAACTAGAAAATGACTTGTACGATGCGTAGTTATATTATAATACAATAAAATGATGTAACAAAATATTTTTTTTTTATATTGCAAATAAAATCAGTATTTAACATTTATAAGAATTTTGTGTAAAAAATAATTTAAAAAAATACTGAATAGAGATAAATTTTCATTACCACGTGTTAAAAAAAATATATTTGTTTATCAGTATTAAATTTTTAGTTGGAATAAAATTTTAAATTTATTATATTTATAAAATAATTCAAATATAAATTCTTTTTGTTCACTTTGATATAATAATAATAATTATTATTAAAGGGAAAAAGGTGTAGTAGATTATTTCAATACATATATAATTTTGTTTATATTTCATAATTAAAAATACAAAATGCATAAATTTTAATTTCTAATTTAATGGTAAAAATTAAAACCTATAAGGGAACTAATAATGAGAATTAATCTTCTCTCTTTTTTTTTTTTAATCTCTCAAATATATATTTAAATATAAAAAGAACTCGTAAAAATTTAGATCATATAAACATGAAATAAAAAAAATCATAAGCAAAAGAAAATAATAATAATAATAAATTTACTAACTTACAAAAAATTTAAAATTGTGTGTAAAGTATACTTTAGCTTGCTCATATTTTACCATTGGATTTAGGCTAAGATTCATCCCATGACCAATTTTAAGTATTGTGGTTTGCTAGTGTTACAGGCTCCATCTCATGTACTGCTCTATGAATAGCTCTTTTCGTGTGAGCTTATCATTTTCACATAATTTGATCCTAAAATGGCTTTAATGCTATTTGTAAGGATTCGACTCAAAAACTAATTCTAAATAAATTGTTCTACCCCAACTTAAAATTATTACCCAAAACTATATAGATTGTAACTAATTGTACTTTATAAATTATTTAACTTTCTCATCATGTGAGATTTTCACCTACTTTGCTGATAACCTAGCATGTCAAACTCATAGTTCTCTTGGTGTAGATTTTTACATCATTTATTCACAAGTTTTTTAAGTTGAAAATTGAAAAATTCAAAGAATAAAATAAATATTAAAGTAAAATATCTTCTTATGATTTATTATTATATTAATTTTCATTAATTATTATATCTCATACCTATTTATTTCAATTTAGATTATATCAAATAGATTACAATTCAAATTATAATTAGAAATTTGATGACTGGGCGAAATGTGGTTAACTTTGAGATTATATATATATATATATATATAACACTTTTATTTACCCGTTTCAAATTAATAGATAAATTTTTTTTAATAGGTGTCTTAAATTATAGACACATTTTTATTTTAAAAGAATAATTTAGATAATATTTTATTAAAATATTTTTATTTATTTAACATTGTATTAATAAACTCATTATTTAAATTAACTGTATTTATATTTGCAAAAATACATTAATTAATATTCACAAATATAAGAATTGGGTTTTAAAAAATTAATCTCATTACTTTTAAGTTTCAATCACATTTTTTTTCCCGAACTAATATGAAAAATAATATTATCTCACAAAAATACATTGGAGAATTAAAATTTTATTTTATAAAAATTTTTTGGATTGTGAGTTAGTATTTTTAGAAAAAAAAATTTAAAATTAATGATTTTAATTAGATTAATTTCAAAATTTTAATTTATGTGAAAAATTAATTTTGTGTGTCAATTTGAGACGGACATAGTATTAAGATTTATGATGCATATGATTCCGACGTGCAGATTAGAAATTGATTTCCCAAATAATTTCTGTTTGTTAAATCTTTTGTTTTTGAAAGGAAAAGTCAGCGAAAGTAGATTGTTGGTGGCAAAGTGGCATAACCACAAGCGCCAAGATCGAGAATACGTGGTGGGTGCACCACAAAACTTGGGGTTTTCGTTTTCATGATCCTAACTCAGTTGACTAACACTTCTCCTTCCCTCAACTTTGCCATTCGCAAATCACAATCTCCTTTCGATTTTTAGTTTCTGATTACAAATCTCTTATCTTTCACCTCTTTTCTTTACTGGGTCATCTTGGTTTTGGTGCTTTTCTTTTTGAGGTTGCTTCTTGTCATCTTTTCTGCTTGATCATTTCAGGTTCTCTTACTGATTCTTGATTTTCTGTTGTCAATTTTGGTTTTTTTTTTATTTTTTTTATTTAAATCTTATGTCTCTCTAGTACTAATTTGTTTCTTGCTCATTCTTTATTTTGTGTATTATTCTTGTTTAACTTTTTAGTAATTGTTATTCTTATTTTTTTGGTAATTAATTTGTTATTTTGTAACTTGGATGATTTGGGTGCTTAAAAATCTCTTTTTTGAGGCATTTCATCTATATGTAATTCTGCTTTAGATTAGAGAAGATCAAAATATGGTTGGTTAGGTTTCAAAGTTTGGAATATGCATATAATAGCATATATTGTTTAGCTTGATCTTAGGATGGATCTGCACTTTAATGGATCAATGATTTATGTTTATTTAATATGGAAAGGGATAATTAAATACCAACAGTCTCAACCTCATGTAACTGAGTTTGATATGTTAAAAAGGATTGTTATAGTGCACAAGACTCTCCACCTTGCAAACTCTAGGCTGGTTAGATGCATAGCAAGAAGGTTGTTTCTGTGATTTCACTGTTTTGAATCTGTGGTCTCAAATTCAGATTGGAGCATTCTAAATTTAATATATCTGAAGAAACGGTTTTGACTAAGTTTGAAGTTTAAATTTATCATATTCCATATGGAGTCAACTATTTTCTGCTTCAGATGATAAAAATATGATTTCTATCACCCAACTTGGTGTTAACTGCTGTATGAACCTAAAATTGATAGTTGCATGAAGCGTAATGTAAAATTATTTTATGAATATTTGTAAGTTATTGTTGTATCTGGTATGATTTCAGGGCTTCTCAACCAATATTCAATTGGCCAAGGATTTCACCATTGGAATGCCCTTCACTAAATGCAGCAATCAAATAATTATTTAATTTACAGTTTAAGCTGTCTTTATAGACTAGCATAACTCCTACAGAAGCATTCTTTGGGCCAAGCCATGAAAAACCATGGGAAAAGGGTTAAAACTTAAAGGCAATAATTCACAGACGTGGATTGATATGCAGTATCATATGAAGCTTAACTTCAAACTGGAACAATGGTTGTTTTTACTCATAAAATTCTGGATTTTTCATAAGAGTTGTACTATGTTCCTGTGTGATTTAGTTTTTTCTTCAATGCTTCACTGTTTTCTAATTTATTGTTTTGTGCTAGCTTGAATATTTTCTAACATCTTCATTTGATTCTTGGCCAGGCACATACTGAGCTAGTACCCTGCATCCCGTTTTGTCTTACTGACAATGGGAGGTGTAGTTGGAAAGGATGATTCACCTAGACAGTGGATACCAGAAACGAAGCTTGAGGCAAAAATGGTTGAAGCCATACAGCGGAGAGAAGCTGAAGGATGTCACATAAAATCATTCAACAGCATAATCTTGAAATTTCCAAAAATTGATGAGAGTTTAAGAAAATGTAAAGATATCTTTGCGCAATTTGGTAGGAATCCTGCTTCTCTCTTTGTTTTTCCAATGACTATAATTCATTTAGTTTAAACTTAAATATCTTAAGGCTCTTGCTTGATGAAATATGGAACTTAACCATCAGCATCTTCCTTATAGTTCGATATATTGATGTGCACAACAGATTGCTAGAGCTATAAAGAGTCATAAATTTTTGTCAATCACCTGCCCTTGAAAGATTTTGGAGTAAGAGACTATGCTTTGTAGGTCTACAAGAAAATGCCTCTGCAAAAAACTTTACTTCATAGCATAAATTTATGACTTACGAACATTTTTAGTATCAAAATGCCAATCCTCTTTATGCTGTGACACACACATCTATGTTGGTGCACTCAAGGGCACACCTTGTCTTCATAATTATTTGCAAGAGGTAAGCATTCATTTTATGTTTTTGTAGATGAGGATTCCAATGGTACAATTGATCACGAAGAGCTGAGAAAATGTTTCCATAAGCTGGAACTTTCTTTTACAGAGGAGGAAATTGATGATCTCTTTGAGGCATGCGATATTAATGAAGATATGGGGATGAAGTTCAATGAATTCATTGTTCTTCTCTGTCTCGTCTATCTTCTTAAGGATGATCCTGCTGCTGTTCATGCTGTATCCAACTCTAAGCTATCTTTTGTTGCTATTACCTGATATTTCACTCATTTTTAAGCTATAATTGGTAGGTTTTAATAAATAACTTTTCTGAATGAAGGCGGCATATTTATTAATCAACACCACAGGTTCTTAATTGAGTTTGCCTCTTCCAGCAGAAGTTCTTTCTTGATTTAATCACATTGTCCTTTCAATGATAGTTTTCTCCATTTTCCACAACCAGACTTTAGGTTTCTTTTTTCTTTTTTGTTTTGAAAAAAAAAAAGTATAATTACTACATGTAGGCAACTCATAATTCTATTGAACCTAGGAAGCATTGCAAAGTTTATTTCCTTGAATTGTCTTTTGTCTAGCCTCGTTTTGTAGCCTTTGCATTTATACTGAGAAGTGAATGGCTTTTGGTCTTGCTGCGTTGCTGACAAGATGAGTGTATTTGATATTAAATATATATAAAATCCAAATTCAGGAATCATAAAGAATTCTTGCTTTTTGTGGGCATATTCTGCCTATCCCCCCATATGTGGAGGATCTCTTTAAATTTCTTGATGCATGGAAGTTTTTGGATCTTGGCCAAAGAACTTAGATCCACTGTTGGTGGGAGATGGTTTTAGATGCCATGGATATGAGCTATTTAAAGGCGCAGATACAAGTGTTGTCATTTTGCCATTTTTGTTTCCTAAATAATATCAGTGAGTAAATATATATTTGTATTCCATGACAATACTAGAAATCACGGATGGGAATGCCAAATTTGGAGGCCACATTTGAAACATTGGTTGATGCATTTGTGTTCTTGGACAAGAACAAGGATGGTTATGTCAGCAAGAGTGAGATGGTTCAAGCAATAAATGAATCAGGGGAGCGTTCATCTGGACGAATAGCAATGAAAAGATTTGGTTATCTCTCTCTCTCTCTTTGTGTGCGCTTTTATATTACTCATATTTATGTGCATGATATGATATAGCAGATGCTAAGACAATACATTTTCCTGTTTGTAAGAAAGAAAATTTCCTTTTGTGTGTGTTGCCTATACAATGGGCCCTGTAGGCCAAACTTGATTGCATATATTTCACAATGGATATTGGATATTTGGTGAGTATTGATTTGGAAGGCATCCACATTTCCATTTAACTTAATTTGCAATTTAGTGTAGTGTATCTTTCTAATTAGCATTGTAGTGTAGTATATCTTTCTCCATTGACCCATCTTTGTCTTCTCTGTTGGGTTCTAGTAGCAAATTGCTCAAGAAGAACGTATCCATAAATGAACCTGGAAATCTCTGAATCCAGTCCATTAATTCTCATGTTAAGATATCCAAAAGGATTAGGTGATCGTCTAGGATATTCAGAAGCTATATATCTGGATCCTACAAGGATTACTTATTTCTGCTTCAGTCTCTTAGTTGTAATAATTGTCTAAAAATGTCAGCACTTATAATGAAATGACTAAATCTCATCACTTTACTATTGCAGAAGAGATGGACTGGGATAAAAATGGAATGGTGAACTTAAAGGAATTTTTGTTTGCTTTCACACGTTGGGTTGGAATCGACGACATCGAGGATGAGGAAGAAGGTGAAGAGAAGGTCTGAATCTAGCTTTCTACTAATGAATCACAAAATGGAAGTTGAAAATCAATCCACATAATCAGTTTCCTATACAATGTTCTATTTACTTTTTCTAATAATGATGCAGTTGAAATTGAATGTGTAGGAGTAATTCTCCATACCTTGTTTAATTTGTAATGTAAATAGTTTCAAGAGTAGAACTCGAATATAATTCTAATAATATGCCATTATACTCTATACTTACGTATCGACGGCTACGTACTGTGTAAAAAAATCAGTTCAGAAAGCTGCATTTGTTCATCAATACAGGAAACATTGCCAAAATTTTATCATTTGGCATAACCCTGCATTGGAAAATATTGTAGTTGTTTCAGGGAATGCCAGCAGATTGAATCTAGTGATGTTATGGAGACGTTATTACTGTTATTTTTATCAGTGTAATGTAACGAAAATTAGAAGGAAAGTTGTTTGGTTTAACGGTAGCAGAATAGCGGCAAGTAGTTTACAATTAATTGTTTAAATTGATTGTAAAGTATTTGGTAATTCAATGGTTATAATTGTAATTAGATTATAAAATAATGAATAAATATATTATTTTACATATTATATATCAATTTTTTTATTTATATATAATTAATATTTTTACTATTATATATATGAAATATATGATGAAAATAACTATACTATATTTTTATTTTTTTAGTAAATTATAAATTACTCTGTATATACAATTATAAGAAAATAAATGAGTATTTATAATGATAAATTGTTAATCTAATATTTAAATTATTATTTTTATGATTTTGAATTAGTTTGTATTTAACTTTGTGAATATATATATATATATATATATATATATATATATATATA
Source organism: Vernicia montana (assembly GCA_949750685.1). NCBI lineage: Eukaryota > Viridiplantae > Streptophyta > Magnoliopsida > Malpighiales > Euphorbiaceae > Vernicia > Vernicia montana. The sequence goes on from CATKHJ010615585.1 coordinate 16,295, forward strand.
TATATATATATATATATAAAATTAAAAAAATAAAAAATGTAATGTATATATAAGTTAATTTTTAGTTAGTATTTTTATAATTATTTTATTTTTTAATGACACGTTTTTAGAAAAGTTACATTTTGAATTCAAAAACTACGTCCTCGTATGTTTTGATGAATTTTACAAAATTTATGGATTATAATTCAGTCATTTGTTTGGTTTGAAAAATTAAGTTACATTTTATGAATTTGTTAAAATTCATCATGCTTCAAAACTTTCAAAAATGAAGAATTTAAAAACCCACATAGGATGTAGGTTTTTAATTCCATAGATTTTGTTCAAATCCATAGATTTAAAATGCATCATACCAAACGACGCTTACAAATTTTAACTTTGGGTCAAAAGTTAATTTTTAATTATAAAATTCAAAAGTTAGAGGTTGAGAATTCAATTGCTAACTTTTAATTTTGATATTCCACACACCTTATTTCAACAATTGAAGTGTGTAATTAAGTCGAATCGAGCTGAAACATTTTGAGCTCGAGCTCAACTTGATTAAAAACTTAAGGATCGAAACTCGACATGAGCTCTATCGAATTCTCATTTTGAAGCTTGAGCTCAACTTGAAAGGATACTTAATATACTCGAATTCTACTTGATTAGTGTCACGACCTGAACCTAAATGACACGTGATTGGCACTAAGGAACGAGAAAATATAAAGCTTTCGAAATTTGTGGTATGTCTGACCAAATTCTACCATTAAGGACTAAAAACATCAATCATAACGATAACGTAATTATCACTTTCTTACTTACAGAAACCTTGCATCAACTTGAATACGGAGATACAACTATTCTCAAACCCAACATAATTATACATAATTTACGTATAACATAATAACAATGTGGAGTTTTAAAATTTGAAATTATATTTACAATACATGGAATAAATAATTGGACAATTGCGAAGGAGGAAATGCAGTGTCACTCTTCAATAATTGTAATCAACTTCATCTGATTATGCTGTTAACTATAACTTAGGGAAAAATATTGAACAAGGGTGAGTGTTCAATTTAATGAGCTCATATAAATTAATTGGTTTGCATGTAATAATTAATTCATATGAAATGTCATGTCATAAATAATCATCCATAAACATACATAGAAAAACATGATAGAAATAGTTCGTAGAATTCAACCCTCATCTAATATCCAATCTATCATAATTGGCCTCTCCCTTGGCTCTCTTAAAATCTAAACTACGAGGTCATGGTGTGTCACATCCCACTTTTTGGGATATGACAGTCTTAGGGTATAAGTAAGCCTAAAACCCTTGAAAACCCGTAGAACTCGATTACCTTGAGAAACCAGTATGATCCCGGCAGCATACTGGCAGTACATACCACTTTCCTAGGATATGAAACCTGCAAGCAAATTACACTTCCAATAATTTTTCTCCCTCGCATCCCCAACTTCACAGTCAATACAAATCTTCCCAATATTTTTCTCATAAACGATGGTTTATTTTCAAGGTTAATCTCACACATCAATAATTGGCTACATTTATACAAATTATTTATATTAAATTGTCCACTAGTATCATTATACATACTAAATAATTTACACCACTAAATTTAAAAACTTGAGTACCATAGAGCATCTAGACATCACACTAATTTCAATTACATATGTTCTCTTACCACTAGTTATACAATTATAAGAACGTAATATATTTTTTTAATATATATTTTTTACTTTGACTCTTAGCTTCAAGCTGATAATGAAACTTGAATTGCACTAATTAATTACTAGTCCTGTAAAAAAAATAGGGAAGTGGAGTGAGATAAAATCCCAGTGAATACACCCTAAACTGACATGCACATCGGTTAGGTACCAATTAGGTTCGTGTGATTAATAAAGAAATCAATGTATGATTGAGGTGTAATGACGAATTTACAGTTGGAGGTACAACAAAAATTATTACCAATTTACGGTGAATTAAATTCACATGTCTCATATAATATAGTACTGCGGAACTACAAATTTTCAATGACATATTAGAACAGAAGATTAGCTAGACCTTGTGACTAAGGCGTTCAAATACCTCATAACAAGGTCCAAATTCACTGTGTACAGACTCCAGTGATCCCCTCACCAGAAAAAGGGAATTTCTGCTGTGGCAACTGTCACACCCCATCCTCCTTGGTGTGACGGTCCTAGGGCGTGGGTAGATTTAAGACCACCAAGCACCCGTAGAACCATCTAATCATAACCTGGATTAACAATTAAAATCATACATATACTTAAAAGAACCATTACATATCATTATCCATCATCATTTGATACATAATCATTCCATTGTTCACTATGGATCAAAAATCAACATAACGATCATTCAAAATGAACAAAGGCAAAATAATACTTCAATCATCTTAAGAATCATTCTATCTATGCTAGCACCTTAACTTTATACTATGGAGCATTATAGAATGAATATACAATATAACATCCATAAACAAAATGATTCAAAATAATACATTAAGGTAGCTC